>PVIW01001791.1:0-146011 GCA_004026585.1 Noctilio leporinus
ATGAGGGTTCCCTTTGCCCCGCATCCTCGCCAACACTTGTTGTTTGTTGATTTGCTGATGATTGCCCTTCTGACAGGTGTGAGGTGGTATCTTAATGCAGTTTTAATTTGCATCTCTCTGATGACTAGCGATGTTGAGCATTCTTTCATATGCCTCTGGGCCCTTTGTATATCTTCCTCAGTGAGTTGTCTGTTCAGGTTCTTTGCCCATTTTTTAATTGGGCTGTCTGTCTCCCTGGTGTTGAGTTGCATTAGTTCTTTATATATTTTGGAGATCAGACCCTTGCCCAGACATATTCTTAATGCTGGATCCTGAGCCAGAACTTGTTGATAAGTCAGGTTTTGCCCGAGGCAATTACTGACTATTCTCTCCCACCGACTTCCCAGTATCTTCTTTATATCCTAGTCTGTACTGCCCCACCCCTTCACCTGAGCCCCCAAACCAGCAACTGGGGTGTGCAAAGGCACTGTGACCAAAAAGGCCATTTCCCCTGCTAGGGCCATATGCATCCTGCTCCCCATTTTTCTTATTTAATACCTCACCACCCTCCCCAACTAGACTGTAAGCCTCAGGAGGGCAGAGATCTTATTCTCTGAAGAATCCTCAGCAGATGCTCGATAAGTTTGGATGGATGGACAAAAGATGCATAACTAAATACCAGGCACAAGAGGTTAGCAGGCCTGGGCTTACAGGCTGCAGGACCCCAGGCCTATCCTTGGACCTGCCTCTGTTGAGGTCCATTGCCAGGTTGATGGTCACCCTTCCTACTAGGGGGCCTGAAGCTGGACAAAGCAGTGCAGGCCAGTTTGTGTGCTAGCCAGAGCTGCAGGAGTGATTGCTAATGATACACATAGATTCCTCCTTGGGCCCTGGGGAGAGTGGGGGTGGGAAAGGGGGGACCTGCGGGGATTAACAAGTAGCTTCCTTGAGGTGACACCCAAACAGTGCCTGATTGTTTTATTCATGATTCTAGTTGCTTTTACAAGTAAAGGGGCCCAAGGAACTGCTTTAGAGGCAGCGTGTCTTTGACATTGAGACGCCGTTGCTATCTTGATACAAGAAGGTCGTAGATATGCTGATGGGACACAAGTGATTGCAGATGAGATGAACAGGTAAAGTAGCTGTAAATGAAAGACTCACATATATAGGTGGCTCACATGAATCTTCTCTTCTGCTTGGAAATCACACCACCGAGACATTGCATGCCTATGGATACTAAGTTAATTAGCAATAAAGATGCTTCCTGTTTCGTTATTGGTGGTTCAGTGGCCCCAGGGCCTCATCTAGATTCATGGGGTTTTTTTATACCTATATTCATTATTCATTGATTTGCCTGCCTTCTGTCTCTTCCAATGCCCCCACAGTCCTGTTTGCTAGCCTGATGGCGTCTGAGCTGTTGTCATCTGCTTGGGTTCAGCAGAGTTCCTCATTGTCCGGCAGGGCAGCTGGAGGAGCTTGGGGACCTAGGCAAAGCTGGCCAGGAGAAGCAGTGTCCTGCAGCCACAGCCACAGCCTGGGAGAGCCGAGAGCAGGTCTGGCAGAGGCCAGTGTTTGGGCAGCCTTTCACTCGAGGTCTGTTCCTTTGGGCTCCTTTGCAGCCAGCCTCTTCCAGGGCTCCCTGCACATCAGCCTTGGTGGGGCCATCGGGACCCAGACTCCAAGAGTACCTTGAGCCAGCTCGCCGCCTTTGTCGGCTGCATTCACCCATGCTGCACAGACCTTCTCTTCTATTCCCCTTGCAGCCAGCTGCCTTCCAGGCCCAGCTTGGGTGTCTCCTCATGGAAGCTAGTTAATAATCCCCACCCCGAGGCTGCACAAGTAACCCCTCCCTCTGTGCTCCCTTGTGAGGATTCAAAAAGTGTTTCACCAAAAGCACGGAGCACAGTGCCCCACCCAGAGCATCGGCTCAACAAGCATATATGAAGGACCGGCCTTGTGCTTGTTGGCAGGGGATTATAAACAAGAAAGAACCATAGCCCTGGCCCTCTGGATGTTTGGGGTGACATCTGACAAACTCTTCCATGTACTATGGTGCTTGCTAGAACTGGTGGGCTCATAGAAGAGGGTTGTTAAAACTACTTGGGGGTTCGGAGTGGGCTTCCTGGAAAAGGTGACCCCTGGGATCAGTTTGGAGTTGACCACATTTGGAGAACAGAGGTACGGTGAGGGTAGAGTTGCAAACATGAGTGAGAAACATCCGGTAGGAGCAAGGATGGCTCTGAGCAGTTTAGGACAATGAGAACTGAGTTGGGGGCAGGGAGGACAGACAGGTAGGGCTGGAGAAATGTGTAACCCCATGGCTTCTATGCATCAGAACCTCCCCTGATCATCTAGTATCTGGAGGAGCCCTCAAAGGGCCCCATCTGGATGGTTCTGTGTCCTGTTGACTCAGGAAGGTGCAAACAGCACAATCTCAGCAGCTGGTGGCTGAGGCTGACAGGCCCAGATGCCAAAGGAAGTAGTAGATAAAATCTTTCTGGGTGGTTTTATCTGATTATTATGTAATCATTCTCTAAGGCTTTCAAATTACTGCTTCCTTGGGTCATGGTGGGTCATTTGTACCCAACTACCATGGTTCCTGTCTTAGCCTGTTAGGCTGCTTAATAAAATACCATAAAAGGGCTGGTGCGTAAACATCAGGAGTTTATTTCTGTCAGTTCTGAAGGCTGACAAGTTCAAGATCACAGCACCAGCAGATTCAGTGTCTGGGAATATGCCCACAGGCATGGCCAGGGGCCAGAATCGCTACCTCCTCATAAGAGTATAGTCGAGGACTGAGGGGTGCCACACAGCTAAAAGAGCTGTCATTAAGATGCTGCCTTAGGACATCCACTTTTCTTCTTTTCCTTGCTCTGGAACACATTTCCCCATAGTACATGAACTGAGCTGTGTGTTAGCAGTTTTGTCCCCTTCCAGCTACTGGGAGGAAAATGGCTCTAGGATGAACCAAAGGGCTAATTTTGAGTTGGTAAATGGCCAACTCCATAGCTCTGTGATTGTTAACATAAGTATATATTACAGAAGAAACGTGTGTTTCTACACATATAGAGCATATGTAACATGCTTACTGTAAATATATATATGCATATGTATATGTGTGGATATATACAACAATATAGACAGTTGTAGAAAAACAAATGAGATCCTTCACACCCCATTTCACCCCCTTCCCAGAGAAAGCCACTGCTGCAATGTGATGGCTGTCCTCGTCAGTATTTTTTCTGTGCCTTTGCATAATAAACAAAAGCCTGTGCATTCAGACATTTATAGTCCATTTTTTCTTTACACAAGGAGGATTGTGTAAATACCCCATGGACTTGGTTTATTGGCTTCATTAATTTTTTATTCTTTTCCATTCTTTTTCACTATGGCAGAATGTTCCACATTGTCCATATAACTTTCTGTTCTGCTGATGAGAGGTATCTAGGTTATTTCTCTTTTGTGTTATTATAAAGCACCGAAGTAAATCTCTTTGGCCATTCATCTTTGTGATGGGAATTCATACCTTTGTGGAACAGAGTCCAAGACGTCATAATGGAACCAAGGATAAAGCTCACTGAACATTTTGGCAGCTACGGCTGAATACTCTTTCCAAAAGGTCACTCCAGTTGCCACTCTCCCCCTCAGTACACAGGACGTAGGTCTCACACCCCTGTTGGTACCGATGTTATTATCAATACATGATTTTCTAGTCTGATGTTGAGGCTTGTATTCTATTGTTGTATTTTGTATTTCTTTAATTATAAATAATGTTAAACATCTTCATATATGTGGCATATATGAACGCCAACCTTGGTTGGCATTTATTTTCTTGTAATTAGCCTGCTCATATCCTTTACTGATTTTTTCATTGTTAGGAGCTTGTATGCACTTTGGATATTAATAATCTGTCTGTTATATATATCGTAAGTACTTTCCTCTCAATAGATTGCTTATCTTTTACCCTTGTTGATAACATTCATTTGCCAAAGGGGAGTTTTAAATATTTAGAAGAATCTGTAGAAGAAATAAGGATGTTTAAAGAGTTTTAGACTAGTGATTGGGCTGTGTTTTAGCTATTGTTCAAATGGGTGCATCTATAATATATTATGGTGGGTAATAAACTTCTTAGAAGTTAAATGATTGATGGGCACACCTATGTCTGTGTATTTCCTGAGTCAGTGGATGCTAAAAATACCTGTATTATTGTGTAAGGAGTTCCAGAAAGTCTGTGATGCTACACAGAGATTCCCCATACATGGAAGGGTTGAGGGCCATGACCCAGAAAATGGACTTGGCGTCTGCTGATAAGTAATTGAAAGTGTATTTATCAGGGTGCAATTGGTTAAAAGTAACTGATACCCAATTCAAACTAGCTTAAGCAAAAAGAGAACTTTCTCACCTTATATCTAAGAAAGGTCCTGGCTTCAGCCACATCTGGACCAGGGGCACAAAAGATGGTTGTCCTCCAGTCTGCTTTCTGCCTCTGTCACTGATTAACTCTCTTCATTTGTTGATCTGGCTACTCAGCATCAGTCCCTTCTACAGCAGACAAAGGCTTGCCATGGAGGGACAGCTGGCTGGGGCTGTCCCAAGTTTCCATCTTTAGAGATGAGTATCTAGAAGAAAAGGCAACCCGTTTCTAGTATCACACAGCACCTCTCTCAAGGGAAAGGAGTCCAGTGGCCCCATCCATCACTCTCCTCATTGACTCTAATCACATGTGTACTTCCAGGGGCCAGAGTTGACAGTTCAACCAGAACCACCTGGGGTGGGCAGGGACAGGAGTGGTTCACCAACAGAATGAGGGGTGCCAGGTGGACAAACATGACAGACTGCGGAGCCTATGCATGACATGCAGAAAACTGTGGGAGGCACCTGGCCTAGAGGCAGAAGAGTGAGCTTAAAATGGGGCTCCATCACCACGCATACCTTGGGCAGCTGCCTCAGCCTCCCCTTGGGCCTGTGGCTCTTCTGAAATGGCTTCATGGTGAGTGGATGCCTGTGTTAACCAGGCTCTGGGGCCACAAAGTGCAGAACAGGTGGTATTAAATTGGAAATGTCAAAAAAGAATGAAAAATAAATAAATAAAAAACAAAAAAATAAATTGGAAATGTCACATACCTATGTCTATCTCTTTGGAGGTACTCAAAAGGTGATGGTTTTCTTCCTTAGTATTTACTGCTTGAATTCAAAGGGTGTCAGGAAAGAGCTAATCTGTTGGAATGAAGTGTGCAAGTTCTCCCTTAACCATTGTGAGCGTGAGCATGGTGGGCAAGAGGGAGGCCCCTCCCTGTGGGGTGGCCCTCGGTGTTGCATCTTACCAGTGAGGAGAGGATCATGGCATCAAAAGGCAAGGCACCAAGGCACTGTGAGGGCTCAAGGAATGGTTCTTGGAGGAAAGCTGACTTCTTGCTACACTAAAGTGTGTGCTGAGGGAAAGAATACTCCGGGTGCAAATTCTGCCAAACTCTGTGTCCCTCCAGCTGGCCCGCCCAGTACCCCCTGTGACTGAGTGTGTTGTGACCTGCCTGGCTTTCCTTACAGTCCACCTGATCCCAGTGTCAGCAACTAAGAATGGAGCGAGTAGCAAGAGTCGAAAGAGAATCATGCCCGACCCTGTGACGGAGCCCCCTGGGACGGACCCGGTGTACGAGGCTCTCTTGTACTGCAACATTCCTGGCGTGGCTGAGCGTAGCATGGAAGGTAGGCCGCCTGCACTGCCCAACTTGGCAGCTGGGCACCCAGCTGTGGCCCTGAATGAGGCCCCTGATCTTAGCTTCCTCATCGCTAGAGCATCACTCCCCAGCTTTTCCAAGTAGGCTCTCCGGGTGCTTAGGATGTCCTGCTGGTGTCTTGCCGCAAAGGTGTGGGAAAATATGATCTCTTTGTTGAATTTTGCTTTTTTGAGGGTCTATCAAAGAATAATGTTAAATTGGCACCCTGCCTCGTTCATGAAGGATTTAAAGCACTTGTGTCCAGTGTTTTTGCGGGCCTCCCCTTAGTCTATGGATGTGAATGAGGCCACAGGAATATTCTTGCCCACATTTCACTGGCCTCCAGCCCCTAACCACACTCCCAGAGCCTCCCAGTGACTTCTGGGGTCAGAGACGTAACCAGCCCCCTTGTGTTCCTCTGTCCTCCTTGTGAGTCTGTTTTGGAGGCACCCCAGCACTGCACCCTCCCACCATGGTTACCCCTCCTCACTTCTGTGAAGTGAAAGGGGCTGACACTTCCTGAGTGATAACAAGACAATGTGTCTGTCTTTCTGTCTTTCTGCCTGTCTCTCGCAGGTCACGCTCCGCATCATTTTAAGCTTGTCTCAGTACAGGTGTTCATTCGACACGGGGACCGATACCCACTGTATGTCATTCCCAAAACGAAGCGACCAGAAATTGACTGCACTCTAGTGGCTAACAGGTAAATTACACTTTTTCTAAAAGTTCTTTTCAGGAATCTTGTTCTTTCTGTCCTAATCAAAATGCTGCCAGGAGAATGACAGGATGGGGTGGGACCTGACCTGGAGTGAGCACTGTTGGCTCTTCAGAACAGTCCTGCATGCTGGTGGCGTTTCACAGTTGAGAAGGCAGAGGCCCAGAGAGGCGAGGGCACACAGCAGATAGAGCTCTTGCCAGCCTGAGGCCCCACTCTCCCAGCCTGGGACGTGGCGCAGTGAGCCCCCGCTCTGCTGTTCCATTCAGGGCAATAGGTGAGTCCCTTAGTCTCCCGAGCCTCAGTCTCCTCTCTGAAATGGGGGTGACGATGCTGCCCATGCAGGATGGGGGTGAGGAATACGTGACATGATAGAGTGAAAGGCACACTCTCCTTTATTTTCAAAGACATATAAATGGGAGATACTACTTGAAATATCTACAGGAGTAGAAACAGCCTGCTCTTGGTTGAGAGCCCTCAGGAGGACAAACAATTGAAAGGAGTGCAAATTATGCATATGAAAATGGCATGGCTCTAAAATGGGAAGCACAGGTAGCAGTAAAATGATGGGCCAGGCCTCCACAAACATGTCTGGGTACACATAACATCCCACCCAGAATTTGCTGAGGACAGGAGACAGAGGTAAGTGCTCAGATGGGAAGACCTTATTTTGAAGGAATGCTTCTGGGTGCCAGCCTGCCCCGGGCAGGGCCGCCCGGTGGGGCCACGAATGCCTCAGTGCAGCCAGGGCTGTTCTTTGAAAGTGGACCACAGTGGGAACCAGGAATTTCAGGTTAACTCTTTGAACCTCAAGCCTTCTCATTATTCAGTATTCTGGAAGATTAAGTGAACCATCTTTGGTAAAAAAAAAAAATATATCATGAAATACTATGTAACTGTAGGCTTTCAAATATTTTTTCATTTCCTGCTAGAGGTCATGAGGCTTGTAATCTGGGTGCTTGTGTTTTCTTTTCTATGTTCAACAAATGGGGAGGCATGTCCTGGTGTCCCCCGGGTTGGAAAACACTCTGGTGAGGTCCAGTGTATGTCTGGGTGGCATGCAGACCCTGGCTTTCTTCCTCCAGTCTGTAGCCTTCTGTGCCAGCCTTCTCAGTGGGATTCTCTGCCCTTGCCATACCCGCTTCCTTCTAGCCCCCCTCACCCAGGCCTTAGCACCTTCCATTTGGCTTACTTGTCCCCTATGCTTGTTCAGCCCACTCCCCCAACTCCTCTGAGGCCCCTGGAGATGCTGGCGCCTCTAGGAAATCTCTCCCTGTATATGAGGATGGGTTCTCTGCTCCTATCAGGCTCAGCCACTGCCTCACTTCCTAGAGGAAGGATCTCAGAACAGAATATTTAGCGATCAGACCTTAACTGGTGTGAGGACTAGGGCAAAGGAGGAGTCATTTGCATCAGTGGGTAGTAACCCTTTAGTTTCTGGATCATGGGGCTGGGCCAGAGCATCTAGGGTAGCTGGATGGTGGGGTGCAGGGAGGGCAGCTTAGGAAAGTGGCTTTGCTCCATTGGGCACAGCCGAGTATTAACAACGGGCAGTGCTACCTTTGTATCCTGGCTGGATATCCCCACTTTGAAGAGCTGGGCACAGGTAGGCTATTAGGCCTCTGAGCTGACCAGACCCAGGACAGCCACAGAGACTTCATGGACAGGACCATGCTTCATTTCTGGCTATTTACAGCTCCTAGTCCCCTTTCTCTATCTGGGCTGCAAAATCTCAGAAGTGAGAATTTGAGAAGTGATAATTTGAGGGGCTCAGCTCAGACCAGGGGTCTGCTCTCAGACCAATCAACTGCTGCTAGAACGCCCCTGGGTATGTGAAGTCTTTGGGCCTCCCTGGCTGTTCCTAGAAGAAGGACCCATCAAACAGGGCCACCTGGCAGCATGCAGGGCCTCCTCCACACACTGTGGCACCTTGCAGCTTGCCTTGCCAGCACGATTGCCTCTGCCCTCCCCACACCACCAGCTTCTCCTTCTTACTCCTTCCTGTGTCATTTATGCCCAGCACAAACCTGGCATATAATAGTCATTGGCCAGGTTTGGCTGCAGAATGAACTGAGGACCTGAGTGAGAATCACAAGTCATAATTGCCTATCATGTGTTCCTATCAGATTTAGGCCTTGGCATGGAACCCTGTTAGATGTAGGGATGATCACACATCACCTCTCTGAGCCTCAGTACGCTGTTCTGAACGTGGGGATAGTGATACCTTCCCGTGTCCTTGTGAAGTCTGACTAAGGTGAGGTTGTGAGGCACTAAGTTTGGTCTATACCAAGAGCTTGGTAAGGGGGTGATGTTTCATTTACCACAGCAGCCTAGAGTCTTTGGGGACCCAGCCTCTCTTCCTCCCTTGAGTGGTCATGGTCATGAAGCCAAGACAGGTGCCAGGTCCCCTCATTCTGTTCATGTGATGGCAGGACCCACTGATGGGCTGTTTCTGGAGCTCCCATTTGAGAGGCATAGTTCCAGGGGAGCAGCTGGCCTGGCTGCCTCTGCCCTCGTTTTCCCTGACCTTGTTCCTGTGGCCTAATTTTATTTTATCAAGCATCCTGTATTTTTAGGATCTACTTTGTAGAAAGTGGGTGGGATGTGCATGTTTAATTAGTGCTATTTAACTAATTCCATCTTTAAAAACAATAAACATTGACCTGTCATTCATAAGAGCGGACAAGACTCCCAGCTTCTTGAGTCCACTTTGGGCCTCTGAATCCCCTGGGGCTGTGGGATTGGGGTCACCAGCAATGTCCGCTGCCTTCCAAGGTGCTAGTTCAGCTTCACAAATTAACTTTCATGGCCTCCAGAATGGCAGCAAGTCCTGGAGTGTGCCCGTTACTCTAGTCCAGTGAAAGAGAATGTGTGGTCCGTGCATTGAACGAAATAAGAGGATCCAATGTCTGTACAAGTCAGTTGTCCCAGTGTTTCCTTTCACAGGGATGCATTGCATAGCTCTCAGGGTCTTTAAGATGGAAGCTGTGTCTTCGGGAATGCTATTTTCTTCATGACAAAAGTGCTCTTTTTACCCTCAAAAGACTATGTTTAGTCACTGATGTGCGATGTTTAGTAAATGCTTTTAGTTTGCATTCATGAATATGATTTTGGTACTCTTTTCTATATCCAAAGAAGAAAGAATATTAATAAATCAGCATTTATTCAATAACTTTTATTTTTAAACTCATGTCATGTGGCAGGTACTATCACATGTACCTGGCTCATGTACCAGAAAATGGCTTGTGAGCAGGGAGCTGGGCCTGTGAAGATCTGGTGGAAGAATGTTCCAGATGGATGGAACAGCTAGTGCAAAGGGCCTGTGGCTGGAAGAGCTGCACATTTATGAGTAACAATAAGATAGTAAGGTATGTGGCTGGACTGGAGGATTGAGACAGGGAGTGGGCTTCTACGGATTTATTAAAGAAAGGCTATTCCTGCTCTCAGAGGACCCAGTCACCTCTGGAGAGGCTGATCTGGTGCCTGGCACATGGTAAGCCCCTAATAAATGGCAGCCAGCACAGGCAGTAGCAGTATCAGCAGTATCAGAGAAAGACGTGGAAGAAAATCAAAAGTAGCTTTGGCACCATATTTGGTGACATGAGTCAGAAGAGGGGCAGGGTGACTCAGCTTGGGGCAGAGAAGAGAGGTGGGATGGTAGGTCAGGGAAGGCCACCCAGAGAAAGGGACCAACACTTGTGCAGGAATATGTCAGGTAGTAGCTGATGAGAAATAGTACCTGTGCAAAGGTGTGGGGAGATGGGCAGTTCAACCCACAGGCTTGAGCATGGAGTGGAGAGGTGGGTAGGGACTAGGTCACCTGATGCTTTGAGTGTCTGACTAAGGAGTATGGACTCTGAGCATGAAGGCAGCGAGGGAGCCAGGGAGTAATGGGATGAAATTAGGAAGATCTCTGGCCACCATGATGTGGAGGATAGAGTGGAAGCTGGTGGTGGTTCTACAGTATTATGGGGATAGTGACCCAGAAAATGATTTCACACAGTCAGAGCCCACGTTCCTCTGAGGCCTCCTGTGCTCTTCCTCCCCTTGCCCGTCTAACCTCACCTGCTGCTCCCCTTGCCTTCAGCCACAGTGCTCCTGACTCTCCTCCCTACATGTGGGCACACTGCCACCCGAGGGCTTTTGCACCAACTGCGTCCCCTCTCCAGATGATTATGCCCCAGGTAGCTTTAATGATGGCCAGTTCGCTCACCTCCTGCAAGTCTTTGCTCAAATGTCATCTTCTCAAGACTAATCAGAGCATTCCAGTTAAAATTATAATGTATTTCTCCATTTGCCCAAGTCTCCCAGGCCCCCTTACTTTGCTCTTCTTTTTGATAAAGCCATCAACATTTCACAGCATCTTTTGCCTTCTAACACACACACATTCATAGTGTTCATTGTAGGTATCTGTTTCCCTAGGCTAGAATGTAAGCTCCCAAGGGCAGGGATTTTTTGTTGTTGTTGTTGTTCAATGCCACTGTGTTCCAAATGCCTAAGATAGTGCCTGGCACAAAGGAGAAGCACAATTAAATGTTTGTTAAATGAATAAATGATGGAGGCTGGAACTCAGAGAATGGCGGCAGAGATGGAAAATGGGGATGAATCTCAGAGAGTTACAAGGCCAGATCAATAGGATGTAGTGACAGTTGGTGGGGGTAAGAGAGAGAGAGATGGGGTAGTGTCCCAGTCTCTGACTAGGGAGTGCCCCTCCCCAGAACACACAGAAAAAGGGAAATATGGGAGGAAAGTTATGAGGAGAGTTCTCACTACTAAGTTTGCACTGTCATCAGACATCCAAGTGATACTTCTAGAAGTTACTATATGCCATATCGTTGTGGGGCCCAGTAGCTTTATCTTGCCAGAAGAAAGAGGTTGATGGAGAGTTCACCAGGTAGATCACAGTTAAAGCTGTGGGTTTAAATGGAATCATAGACAGAGCCCCTGGAGTGAGGGAAGGACCAAAAACAGAGTCCTGGAAAACACCAACCTGCAATAGCACAGAGAGAAAGGAGGATCCCAAGAGGAGATGGTGAACTTGCAAACCGGAAAGACGGCAGGAGGGCAATGTGAGAACTGTGGAAGGAGTTTCAGGAAGTAGGGAGAAGGCAATCAATCTCATCAAGTAAAGCAAAAAGACCCAGAAAGCTAAAAACTGAGAACTGAGAAAAGTATATTGAGTTTATCTTTTTAGAATTTCATTTTATTAGTAATATAAAATAATTAATTAGCATAAATTCTTAAAAATCTGTGACATGAACCCATTTAAGTTTTCAGCTATGTAAGCTTTTTTTAAATTGTTTTCTGATAACAGTGTCACTGATCTGATACTGTTTCTCTGGTCTGAATGTTTTGTGCAGAAGCCAACAATTGCTCAGATTATTGCTGGAACACAATCAATCTTCCATGGGTGTATAGATTAGCCTTGAGGTTCTGTCTCAAGCTTTGTGGCATGTATAGGTATGGAATGATGCATATAAAAATGTAAATAAGAACTTTGGAGGTATATGGTTTGAAGGCATAAAATAGTAGCACTTTTGATTCTTTTGAATTTTCAATGTGAAAGTAGATTTCCAATAAGGCTATAATAACATGAATTTTTCCTGAAAAAAAAATTAATTGTCACTGATAGAGGCATTTTTGTGTTAGTCAAGGTAAGAAGGAGACCCAAGAATGCATTGCCCTGAATAACAAAAAAATCTGTCTCTTCTTTGTGTGAAGATCCCAGATGAATGTTCTAGGTTGTAGGACTAGGCTCCTCCCGGTCATTCAAGGCTCTGGGTCCCTTCCACGTGTTGTTCCTGCCACACCCTAAGGGTGTCTACAGGACTAAACCTGTAGACATCCTGGGATATTGCCTGAATAGTGGCCACAGGGAAGGAAGAAAGTGTGAAGGGGACACACCTGTGATCTGGAAGCCTAAACCCAGAAGTAGCAAACATCCCTCTTTTGCAGAGGAAACAGGGCTCTTTCACAGGGTCACAAGAAAAGCATTTCAGGAGACTCACCACATGGGAGGTTGAGGTTTTGTGGTAAGATTCATTGTAGAAACAAAATCAAAGGACTGCCCTTGGGTTCCCAATATCTCATCTCCATTCATCCCATCATGGAAAATGTCTAACCTTGTCTTCATCAAGCCCAGTACAAAGGCCTAGGTCCAAAAGTTCTGTGCCATTGGTTCAGCCCAGTCCAGTTTTTGTCACCATCCCACTAGCTTAGTCTGTGTTCCTAGCTGTGTTCCAGTTGCCTGTGCCCAGGCCCATGGTTGGAGCCCACATGGCTGCTAGACCCGCACGACCGCTTGAAAAGAGAATGTGCAAGTGAACAGGGTGAGCACGTTACCTAGCGAGAGAGTGAGCTCCTCTTAAACTGGGATTATATTATCTCAAGCTTGGGAAGGACCCGGCACTTCTTCAAACTAACCAGTCAACTTCCCAAGCTTTCACAGGCTGGCTCTGGGTCCTTCTTCCTAAACCAGTCAGTTTCCTGTACCTTCCATGGTTCTGTGTCCCTTATTCAATCTGATCCTTTTCCCAGCCCAGACAGACAGGCCTCTTTGTCACCATTTTAGCTCCTGCTGCACATACCTCATAGTGGAAGCTCTCCCCCTTCACCATCTTGGCCTTTGCTGGCCAGGTACCCCGCAAAGGACTTTCCCCTGTATTGTTCTGTCCCTCCCCTAGTGATCTGCAGGGAAAGAACTGGGGGTTTTCCTTGAGAGTGTGTGAAGCTGTAATTTCCTAGTGAAGTAAGCAGACTTAATGTCCGATTCATTTCCTAAGTTTATTAAGCTTAATAATGTCTGATTCCCTTTGTTCCCTTCCTTTATTAATATCCAGCTACCTATGCTAATACTTCCATTCCATTGGCGAACACTGAGTCATGTGGCTCTCCCTAACACCGAGGACTTCAGAAATGGGATCTAACCAAGTTCCCAAGAAGAGAATGTATTTTAGTGTACAATTCAAAGAAAAGCCAGAGCCAGACAGTAGTTAAAGCAGTGAATACAGATTCTATTCAGGAACTAAGGCAGTAGGGGAAAAGAGACCTCACTATAGAATTGAGAACAATTCCAAATACAGCATGGACAAGTAAGGATTTATAGCCAAAAAGTAAAGTTGAGGTTAGTGAGTGGAAAATTCCTAGAAGATGACATCAGGGGCAATAGGAGATAATTCTGGCTAAACCAACTTGACAGGATTCTTGCTAAAGGCAGCCCAGAGCCATCAGATACCACCTGGGGATGAGGAATTTGATCAATATCAAGAGCCAGAGATTCTGGCTGGCAAAACCAATTTAGGTAGATTCTCATGAAAACTGGGCCACACAAAGACAGATAGAAGGCCAAAAGTTGAGGCCTCATTGGGAAGAGAGTTCAGAGGAGACTCACTGAATTTAGGGTCAAAGAGAAGCTTTGTTTCAATTAGCAGTCTCACCCACAATGGTCTTTATTTTGAATATTCCCATCAAAATCTGCACATTTTAATAAACACTTAGAACTTGCCACATTCATTGCTACGTATTATGGCAGACTTGGACTTTCCATGAAACATCCAAGGAGGGTCACAATCCAGGTGAATTCATGCACATGCCCTTCCGGAGTACCTGCCGTGTGCCCGGTACCCTCTCCACTCCCAGGAGGGAGCTGTGGACTAGGCAGGCAGGAACTGAGCATTTAAATCCAGGACAGGTGGGTGGGTTTGGGTTACCTGGTTCTCTTCCAGCTAAAAGGATCCAGCCATTTGTTTTCTCTTTCATAAGGGAAGGTTTTCTTCTATGAATCTTTACCTACCCCCCCCCCCCAAAAAAAAAGTTCTTATGAATACAGTTAGAAACAAATACATCATTAAGCAGATTTCCCTGAGAACCCAGGACATCTCAGCGAACACTTTCAGGAGTGAACTTTTGTTTTTAAAATTGGCCATAAAGCTTTCCCAGATCCTTAAATGTCACCAACCTGAAATAGTGGCCCGGAACAGCTTGACTCCTGTTGACACACAGACTTCGTCCACGTGCATACATATTGGCAACCTCGTTATCAGTTGAAAATTTCATTTCCTGTTTTGCAAATATTTATGCCTTAGCCTCAGGAAAAACGGCACACCCTCCGTACACAAAGACGCATGCCTTGCAGCAGTCCAGGGTGACTTATCAGACTATGCTGCACCTACTGGATTAGCATTCTCTAATTTCAAAACCTGTTTTTTTAAAAGATGGAATTTTTTAGCTTTATGTTTTTGTTTTTGAAAATTATTAAACCTATTTTGGCATCCATTTTTAAAGCATTGCCAATGTTACTCCAACAGCAGGGGCCTGCCATTCAAACTATCTATCTTTGATTTTTTTTTCATGCTGATTTGGTTTAAGTGGGAACTGTTCTATCTGTCCACTTCCATTCAGCTAGAAAATGTATATACATTCATAGGTCATTTCATTATTCAAAGAAAACGTGTAGTCCTGGCTGGTGGCACAGTGGATAAGGCGCCAGCCTGCGAACCCAAAGGTCACCAGTTCGATTCCCCAGCCAGGGCACATAACCAGGTTGCAAGCCAGGTCTCCAGCCAGGTCTGTAGCTGGAGACAGGTGAAAAGCAATCATACATTGATGTCACTTTCCCTCTCTGCCTCTCTCCCTTTCTCTCTCTCTAAGAATAATAAATAAAATCTTTAAAAAAAAAAAAAAGACTTAAAAAAAACAACAAAAAAAAAGGTGTAAATATTCATAAGTCATCTTATTCAGAGAAAGTGTGTATTCATAGGTCAATTCATCGTTATTCAGGGAAATTGTATATTAGTGACTAGAAAGATAAATCTTTACTGCATGTACTCCATGGCAGAAATTTCTAAAAAGACCTCATAAACATACTGGGTTTTTGTTGTTGTTGTTGTTGTTGTTTTGTGTGTGTGTTTGCTATTTGTTAACCACCCCACATGAAATCAGATATTGCATGTGCAAAATATATAGTGAACTGTAGAACTCTATAGAGACCTTGGTTATCTTAATCAGTTAGTTTTCTTCAAAAGAGATTTTTCAGAGTCAGGTAAATTAAGGATTAAGGATTACTCCGGTAAAAGGTTGGGGTAGGTTTTCTAGGAGAAAGAGACAGCATGGAAAACCTTGGAGGCGTGAAAGAACAAGGTGTGTTGGGGGAACAGAAGTGGGCTGGTGGGCTGCAAGTGGCCAGACCACAGCATCCGAGTGGGGAGCCCCAACTGAAGTGAGGCCAGCACAGACTGACCGCCACTTGTAGCTCCTTCCACAAGGTGACAGTGTGGAAGAGCAGCATTGAGCCTGGGATTCCCTTTCAAGGGGAACTCTCTGGCAGTGGAGAAGACAGACTAGAGGGCAAGATTAGGCTGCGGGTAGTCCAAAAGGAAACCCCTGCCAACCAGGCAGAAGCTGTCTAAGCTAGAGCCCAGCTACCGGCTGCAGGGGTGAAGGAGAGAGGTGTGAAGCCGCTGGAGAACACATCTGCAGGATTGGGGGGCAGATGGCATGTGTAAAGTCAGGGGAGGAACAAGCCAAGGACTCAGGTAGGCATGACTGTCCAGTGAGGGTCAGCGGTCGCCTGGAGAGGGAGATGGGAGGCGCGCAGGTTGGGAACCAGATGGTGGAGGGCAAAGCAGATTCCCAGAGTGATGAGCGCTTCAGCAGAGGAGGGGAACCCAGGCTGACCTTTCAGTGTGGGGATTTTTATGCGTAGGCAGCAGTGGAATCTGGAATTTAAAAGTGACTATCTGTTGTGGGGGAGGAAGGGCACACCACACTTGGGATTTTGCTCAATGAAGTTGAAGCCCTTGTGGAGCACGCTGACCACTAAATCTCTGTGTTGTCTCTTTAGGAAACCGTATCACCCTAAACTGGAAGCTTTTGTTAGTCACATGTCAAAAGGACCCGGAGCCTCTTTTGAAAGCCCCTTACACTCCCTGCCTCTTTTCCCCAATCACCTGCAATGTGAAATGGGAGAGCTCACGCAGACAGGTATGTGTGATAGCCATCCACCCACGTATCCCCCACCCCCTTCCATTTGGCACCATTTGGAGCGAATACTCCTGGGCAAGGTGCAGGGGGCTCACGGGGTAAATAAAGGGCTGGCACCTCAAGCAGCTCTGGGTCCACCAACATATCTAATTAAACATCTGTTTTCTAAAAATTAAAAAGAAAACTTTTTTGTTATTACAAAAGTATGTTTATGGAAGAGAAATTAAGAAAGCAAAAGGAGCCTTGGTTGGTAGCACCATGGATAAGGTGCCGACCTGCGAACCCAAAGGTCACTGGTTCGATTCCCAGCCAGGGCACATAACCAGGTTGCAAGCCAGGTCTCCAGCCAGCTCTGTGGCTGGGGGCAGGTGATAGGCAACCATACATTGAATGGTATCTCTCTGTGTCTCTCCCTGCCCCTCTCTCTAAAAATAATAAATAAAATATTTTTAAAAAAATAAAGAAAGCAAAAGGAAGAAAAACAACACCCATAATCTCACCAGAGAAATTAGTTGTCTTTCTTTCTGTGTTCATGCATGTGTGCACACAGGCGCACACACATACACACACACACACACACACACAGTGACATCTTATTAAACACTACTGTGTTACCCACTTTTTCACTTAGTATATTGTGATCATCTTTCCCTATTCATCATCAACACCATTTCTGATGGCTACAAATTATTCCATTGTGCATAGGCCATAATTCATACAACTAGTCCCATGTTCTTAGCTACTTCAAGCAAAGCACCTAATAGGCTTCAATGCACCAGATCTCAGGGAGAAACACAGGGCAAGTCCCCACTGAGCAAGGAGTTTGTTCGGTTAAATGAGCCCCTCACAAGAGCCCATCCTTTTCTCTGCAGCCCTATTTGTACCACTCTGCAGCCAGTTCACGGTCAGGGTAGTTTGCTGAGTTAATCGTGGGGTCACTTTTGTTGGGAGGAGAAAGAACTGGTTGGCCCCCAACAGGTTTCAGTTTCAAACTTCTTCATTCTGGGACCTCAGATGACCTGTGCTTGGTCATCAGCCTCTTTGAAAGAATCAGGAGGACCTATAGGCCATGCTGTGTCTTCTTGTTCCACCACCATCGTAGGACCTCAGCTTTGATGGAAGGGCTTTGTCCTGTAATTGACCCTGTTGGGTTTCACCACATTTTCAAAGTCATTATTATTAGGAAGAATGACAGTGAGCGACAGAGAGGGGCAAGCTGAAAGCTCCGGAAGGCCAGCCTTGAATAAAGAGTTTTATTAAAAGCTTTTGACAATTAGTTCCACATGCACAAATTCTGTATTACTTTAAAACAGGAGTACTTATCCTACCAGGTCCTGCACTCCTGTTATTAACAAGTTAAGGAACTCTTCAGCTATCTGGAAATGAGATTCAAATATAATCTTTTTGCATATATAATTTAATAATGTCATGTACTCTAACTTTAATATAAAAGAGGGAAACAAGAAAATTTATTATAGAATTCTATGTACGTCAATATGAATGCTTGAGCACACATACAATAGAAAATGGAATGACATAATCAGTTGCTCACATGTAAATATAGATTGGTGACTGTTACAGCTACCAATATAGACTGATTGATTGAAGGATGTTGTATTAATGACTTTAACACCAAGTGTCAGGACATACTTTTTTTTTTTTAAGAAGTTCTGATCAAAAACAAAATATAAAGGTCCTTCAATATCACATTTCTGGACAACTCATTGGATGTTAATGTTCTGCAAAAATGATTGTTTATAACTCATCAATTCAGAAAAACAGGTTCTAAGCTATTTAAACACAACTTTTTCATGTGTGGGCTTGTCTTATGATACACTCAGAAGCTATATGGAACAGAGAACAGTTCCTTGCGAAGACTGTTAAAACCCCCTGGCCACCATCCACTGGGTGTCAGGAAAAGTATTTCCCATATTATTGTGACAGCCCAAGCCCTGCATCCTCCCCAAGGGTAGAACTGTGTTTGATGAGAATTATTGCTTAAGACTCTGATTGCAAGTAATAGAAACCAACTCAAGCAAAAAAAAAAAAAGGCAGTGGGTAGCATTTATTGTAAGGATTCAGGGTGACTCACCGACTCTAAGGGCAAGAGTATGACCAGGTGTTCAGAGACTGGAACCAGGAGTAAAAAGACTACCTCTCTCTGCCTCTGTGGTTTTGCTGTGTGTCTATAACAGAATGACAGTCCTAGCCACACCCAGGGATGGACTGGCAAGTCCAGATTCTTGAGAGAATCTAATGGGTCCCTTGAGGATCAGCGTCCATCAGCTAGCTCAGAGGTCACGGTGACAGTGCATTGGGAGTCGGGGCCCAGGCACTGGCCCCAGGGGCTGTTCCCTAAGGTGAGCAGGGTCTGTGTATGGTGGGAGGTGTGGCCCCCACATACTTAGAGACACTCATTCTGACCTTTCTTCTCAATTGATTTATTATTGTCATCGTATTCTAAATTAGTATTACTCTAGAAATTATCTTTGCAGTACTGTTTTCTCCTGTTCCCTTATTCTCATTTAATAGCCAATTTATCTTCTATTTGAAATTTCATTCTAAAAACATAGCTGTTATAACAATCATTTATAACTGGCACACTTTTGATACCTCACAGTAACTATGTAAGGCCAGACTGATCATTAGTGCCTGCTCTGTTCAAGATGCTTCAGCATTTTTGAGTGTAGGTGGATGAGTAGGATGCTCCCCACCTGTCCTGATGGATCTCTCAGCTGCGTGGGTTAGTGTGCACGGAGGTCACTAACTGTACTGCTGCACCCTGTGGGTCTTGGAGAATAAACGTAGGCTTTGGCGTAGACAGACCCATAAAATGGGACTAATGTCTTCTCGATAGGGCTGGTGGTGAGTTAAACTGGACAGCATGTGGAAAATGCCTCACACAGTGCTGGCGTATGCTAGGCTCAGTGAACGCAGCTGATGTCCCAGAGGTCCAGCGGCATGTGGGAACGGGAAGGAAGACCCCACAGAAAAGGCAATATTGGAGCCAGGTGCTGGATGAGGATTTCTCTGGGCAGAGAAACGTAAAGGGCAGGAACAAAGTCAGAAACGCACAGGCTGTGTTTGAAGACTGTAAGAAGCCCTATATGGCTAGAACTCAGTATTTCTGCATGGAAACGCAGGAAGAAGGTGCTATGAGAAGGGACTAGGAGCACAAGCTGGAGGCCTGAATAGGGCTCAAGCTCTGCTACTTCTCAAACAAGAATGGTTCAGGGGCCTTAGTTTCCTCAACTGGGAAATAGGAGAATGATATACCTTCCTTACTGGGTTTTAGGGAGGGTTAAAGGAGAAAGGTCTGGCATACAGGAAGCATTCCAACTTTAATATATGTAGCTTAAGGATATAAGATAGGCCCAGAGGTAAACTAGGGCCACATACAGATTCTCAATGTTCATCGCTCATAGTTTACCTCATTTTGCAAACCATACTGGAAATGCTAATGCTTGTCCCAGCCCAGATCTCTCAAGGAATTGCACCCTCAATCAATACTCTTCATTCAGAGTAGGGCATCCTTTGTGGTTTTTTCTGAGCTGTTCCTCTTGCTGGGCCAACAGTGCCCTCTGTCTCATGCATTTCAGCCTTAAGTTGTCTCATCTTTGTCAACAGAGCCTTTCAAATGTTTGGGCATCTGAATAAATGATATTACTGGTCACAGGGTCTTCACATGGTTTCCATTGTCAGAGAATTCATATCTGTTACTGAAATTGCATCCTATTAACTGGAAGGTGAGCTTGCTTTTATCTTGGATTACCTTCTCTTGTTTGAAGATGAGGCTTTCTTATTTTTTCAAGATAATTTATTATTGTACTATGGGTCAACACTAAGACCACAACTAAAAGGTAAACTTGAAATTCTTGCTCCTATCCATGTTCCATCCACCCCATTTCTGTGCCCCCATCGTTGCTGGGGAACCACTGAGTTTACTTTCATGTGCATCCTTCCAAAGGTTCTTTATGTAAAACACAGGCAACTGCAAATATGCATTCTATTCCACCACCACCACCCCACTTTTATTTAAAAGGATCATAAAAATATACTGTTCTGCATTTTGGGGGGTTTTCCCCACATACTCATTCTTTCTGGGTATCTGGGTATCTGAGAGATCATTCAATATTCATGCAGAGAGCGAGTCCTTATGGATGAGCTGGGGGAGTCCTGGCAGGATTAGGCAGAATGTACCTAGAAGCCTAGCAGGTTGGGAAGTTGGGAGGATGGGGGAGGGAGGGTATTTCCCAGTACAGGGAAGACTAAGCAGCCAACAAGCAACTTTATCTTTTCTGAGTTACCCAAGCTCTCCCTGCACACTCCGGAATGTTATGTCCCTGGGCGGAGGAACCAAGCTCTGTTAAGGCCCGAAACAGTTACAGCCTGGGCACCCATCACAGAGTGATTCCTCCCCTCTGAGACCTGCCAGTCACAGGCCCCCTCCCCCAGAGCAGGGGCTGGTCAAGAGGGAGGGATTGAAGCAGATGGTCATTGTGTCCCCCAGAAAGGCCAAGGTCCTGAGGTCAGGACCCACTTTGTTCATCCACTTATGAATAACTGAGGTGCTCCCTAGTTAAGGTGATTTGAACCCATTCTGTGGCTTCTGCACAGCGGGCAATAGGCTCCATTACATCCTCTTACACTGATCTCAGGCAATCCAGAGTTGGGCCCCTATTCACTCAGCTTCCTTCTGCTTGCTAAGCCTCTGGCTGAACTGGTAGTCAGGAAAGTCTGTTGCTCTGTTTCAGGGGTCGTGCAGCATTTGCAGAATGGCCAACTGCTGAGGGACATCTATCTAAAGAAACACAATCTCCTGCCCAGTGACTGGTCCACAGACCAGCTTTACTTAGAGACCACTGGGAAAAGCCGGACGCTACAAAGCGGGCTGGCCCTGCTTTATGGCTTTCTCCCAGATTTTGACTGGCAGAAGGTTTATTTCAGGCACCAGCCCAGTGCTCTCTTCTGCTCCGGAAACTGCTACTGCCCAGTGAGAAACCAGTATCTGGAAAAGGAGCAGCGCCGGCAATACCTCTTACGCTTGAAGAACAGCCAGCTGGAGAGGACCTACGGGGACATGGCCAAGATTGTGGACATCCCCACCAAGCAACTCCGAGCTGCCAACCCCATTGACTCCATGCTCTGCCACTTCTGCCACAACATCAGCTTCCCTTGCACCAGAAACGGCTGTATTGACATGGAGCACTTCAAGGTGATCAAGACGCATCAGATAGAGGACGAGAGAGACAGGCGGGAGAAGAAACTGTATCTGGGGTATTCACTCCTGGGCGCTCACCCCATCCTGAATCAGACCATTGGCCGCATGCAGCGTGCCACCGAGGGCAGGAAAGAAGAGATCTTTGCCCTGTATTCTGCTCACGATGTCACTCTGTCACCAGTTCTCAGTGCCCTGGGCCTGACGGAAGCCAGGTTCCCAAGATTTGCAGCCAGGTTGATCTTTGAGCTCTGGCAGGACAAAGAAAAGCCCAGGGAGCATTCTGTCCGGATCCTTTACAATGGTGTTGATGTCACATTCCATACCTCTTTTTGCCAGGACCATCACAAGCGTTCTTCCAAGCCCATGTGCCCCCTCGAAAATTTAGTCCGCTTTGTCAGAAGGGACATGTTTGTGGCCCTGGATAGTGGTAGTACTAATTATTATGATGCATGTCAACGGGAAGGATTCTAAAAGGTACACAGTCCAGCACTTAAGAGAATCCATGCTAATATGGAGGGATGAGAAAGGTACATTTCTAGTACTGTCCTTTGCTAAGGGTACAAGATGATTAATTTTCAAAGGCTAGAAATTGTGCTTAGGCGCTACACAAATGGTTTGGGTTGAACAGTGAGTACATTGTTGAAATCAGGTATACCAGTTATTTGAAACACAGCAGCTAATCCACAAAAGAAGGAAGGTACTTTATTATAGCCAGACTGCTTACAATACCAGGATATTTTAATACTCAAAGTTGCCAACCCAAATATGTATTCTTTTGATCTGTCATGGTACTGTATAATGGACCCAGCAAACCTCAGCCCAAATGTTCTTAATCTGGGACCATCTTACCTTGTCCTTGTTCAATGAAAAATTTCCCGAAATGAGTTACTTAAGCTAGGGCTTGGCAAACTTTTTCTGGAAAGGGCCAGGTAGTAAATATTTTAGGCTGTGCGCACCAAAAGGCCACGTGCAGTCTCTGTCACAGCTATCCGGTTCTGCTTTTGTCATGTAGAAGCAACCACAGACAATACACAAAATGTGTACAGGGTCCCATAAAGCAGGCCGTGGATCAGAGATGGCACTGGGCTGTAGTTTGCTAACCCCTGATCTAAAATACAGGCTTGACTGCAACTGCACTCTGAGCACTTTGAGAACCAGCTGGATACCAAGAGTTACTCAGTGGTGCCGCCAGTCACTTCTACAAGAAACCCAGAATTTGGTCCATATCTGACATAACAAAACTAAGGGAAAACACATTGAATCAGAGGGAGTCACAGAAAAATGATTAGAATAATACTTGATGTTCATGATGATTGTGGTGTAAGATAGTTTTAAGGCTGTTTAAATATTTGTCTGCTGTAGTCTATTTGCTGTAAATGCTGAAATTTTTGTATTCCACTTAGTATTTTTATAGTCTAGGAAAGTATTTTCTGAGACCAGTTTTAGATGTGCTCTTATTCCTATGTAACATTCAATTTATTGTACCTGGTTGATATTCAGAAGGGAGCCAGAAGCTGAATTCAGGCATTTTCTTCCAATAAAAGGAATATGGCTCATTCCCTTTGACGAGCTGTAGAATTGGATCAACTTTTAAACCATTTCCATAAGTTTCAAAAGATAAATTCTAATTGATTTTTAAATAAGTTTTTGAAGGACTTTGTTACTAGATGGTTAAGTAATCTTTATAGGGTATTTTATATATTAGAAGCAATTATCATTAGGTCTGTGGTTTCTGAACTAATGGTGCTAGTTAAGAGATGTAATGTGCAAGTGAGATTCTTTAGTGTTGGTATTCCAGATCTTTTCTCTTCATTTTTATCCAGTGTTGTATTTCAATACACCTGTTTCTATTAATAAATTTTTGATGAATATTTGTATGTACCACTAATGGTTTGTACCTGTAAGTCACTCTAGTTCTTTTCAAGTGTGTGCCAATATTTTTAAATGTTGTCCTTTTTTTGAATAAATAAAAATGTTTTTTCAATTGTAAAACTATACAGTACATGTGAGGCAGGGAGGACCAGGCCCCATGGCCCACAGTGACCAGCGAGCGGCAGGCTGCACTGGGTCCAGTGGGGACAACAGAAAGGAACCAAAGTCCTGCTTCCTTTCCTGACAGCAGCATCAGAGCTCGCTGGGCCAGGACGGGCAACACATCAAAGCTGGTGGCCTTGGACCAGGTTAAAATTTATCTTTCCTGCTGCTATTATTGCTGACAATCTTGTGTTGTCTCTTGAGTATTTAAAGCCTAAACAGGGTTTTTTTTTCCCCCTCTTACAATATCTGCATTAGAACTGCTAAATACAGCTTTAAGAAAATAAAAGTGAATCAGAAGATGTTTTCAAAATTAATTTGCAACATCTGTTAGTAAAGGTAAATATTTTGGATAAGAACCCACATTAAAAGTATAGATACAGGTTTTACCTCTATTATGAGAAAAACAACTTTTTCTGAATTGCTGCCTAGACATTTTACACACAACAATCCTGCTCAGCTCCGGAGT
The DNA here is from genome assembly GCA_004026585.1 of Noctilio leporinus. NCBI lineage: Eukaryota > Metazoa > Chordata > Mammalia > Chiroptera > Noctilionidae > Noctilio > Noctilio leporinus. The sequence goes on from PVIW01001791.1 coordinate 24,117, forward strand.
CTGGACATCGAGTTTAGGATGCCCATTATAAGTTTCCACTTTACTTTTCCAGGGCGCCTTTAAAATAACCATTTAGGGTAAAGCCTGCACAATGTTAGTGACCTCTGCCCCAGCCACCTCAGAAGCGATTGGTGCTTGCTGTCTCCTGCTCCCTCGTGACCTGGGGTGGAGAACTGCCATTCTGCCAGATCTGTTGCCTCCCCCTAACTGGGATCTGTAAGTAATAAATCCTGTGACTCTTTCTTCGTGTGGACGTGTTGAAACCGCGCCTTCCATCCAAACGACCCCATGGGTGAACTTCGCTTCCCCAAAATGGGACTCAGATGCCCCTGTGGGCAGCTAGTACTTCCTCATTCAACAGGCCATAACTGCCTGTTCTTTGTTCCCCCCAGGTTTTAAAATTTTTATTTTTTAATTACAGTTGACTACAATATTATACTAGTTCCAGGTGTACAACATAGTAATTAGACATTTACATACTATTCTTAATATTCCAGCTCCAGCGGCTCAATTCAGCCTCCCAAAACATTGGGTATGCACAGCATTTAAATATTTTCCTTAATATCAAGTTCTAAGACATTTTATTCCATAAACAAACACTTAGCATTGAGCTAAGATGAGTATCTGGGTAATGGTCTCACTGGCTTAGTTCATGGCAAGTGAGGGTGTATACATGGGCATATTCAGCTTTCTTGTTCTTATGGTTAAAATTAATGCATACACACTGGGAAGCAATCAAATAATACTTATACTTTCAAAGTGAAGTTCTTTAATCCCTTCCTCCAGAGAAAGCACTGTGAAAGCTTTGGCAGATAGTCTTACAGAAATTTTCCATGCACATGAAGAAATGTGTATAATTTTTAGAAAGGAATCATTTTTTATATATTGTTCTATGACTTGCTTTCCTTAAAAATATTTTTATCCCCTTGTTTCCTTTCATAGTATGTCTTAGATATGTTTCTCATTAATTTGCTTCCCTTAATATGTCTGGGAGATATTTCCACATTGAGATAGATGAGATAGATAGATAGATAGATAGACAGAGATAGGGAAAGCTCTTTTATAGTTACTGCATACTAGATTTCATGATATAGATGAAATACTATTAAATCGTGTGACCGTGAAACTTAAAACCAAAGCACTAAACCAGTACTACAGGCTTTTGATCACAGTTACACAGAACAAACCAGAGGCCAGCAAAATGTACATGTTGATTTCCTAGCTTAAATGAGCTACAGGTATTAATATAAGTGGAGTGTATTCTTTCTCTAGTTTCATGTGTAAAAATTGAAGAATTTAATCTAATATTGCTATTAAGCCTTTTACAAAATATTTTTTTATTTATTTTAAAGATTTTATTCATTATTTCCAGAGAGAAGGGCAGGGAGGGAGGAAGAAAGGAAGAGAAACATCAATGCATGGTTGCATTTCACCTGCCTCCACCTACAGACCTGGCTGGAGACCTGGCTGGCAACCTGGTTATGTGCCCTGACTGGGAATGGAACCAGCGACCTTTGGATTCGCAGGCCACCACCTTATCCACTGAGTCACCAGCCAGGGCTACTATTAAGCCTTTCTGAGGGTCCTCACACCTAAAGCAGAATTAGACTTTTGAAAGATTTGAGCGATTTCTTTCCCTAGAGCTCACAACAACTGATGCAGGAGAGGCAGGGAAACAGGCTTCAGTTTCTCTGAATCTTTAGGAAGCCTCTGGAACAAATCTGGCAGCCGAAGCCATGGTAGGTGCACCCCAGTGTGTTTAAACACGGCCACAGTAGAAAGCAGAAAATAGAGTTTACATTACAGGTCTGACTTAGACAGTGGCTGGCACAGCGTTCTGGCCTGGACATCAGTTAGCTCCCATTGCTCAAGGCCACTAGCCTGAGTGTTGGGGTCATACCCCTGCACAGTACCTGCCCAGTGGCCAGCTCAGATGAGCAAGACTAGCTTCTGGTGAACAGCAACCAGCTGAATTCATCAGAGTGGCTGGTCAGCCCTTCTTAGTCTCTGAAGCCACTTGCCAGCAGAGAGTGGCCTTGAGGAGGAGGAAAAGGTATATCCCAGAGGGGCTAGTGCAGTGACTCCCATAGCTGCAGAGCCCCTCAGTGGAGGGAAGGCCTGAGGCCTGGCTTCTGGAAGCATTTTGGGATCATGATTCCTCCCAGAGGCTATCCAAGAATTTATCAAACTAAGCAATTTTCTGAGGAAGGTCCTATTACACCTAATACAAATGAGGAAACAGGCTCAGGGGAGTGAAGCCACTTCTAAAAGAAAACCCAATGCCCTGGCTGATGTGGCTTAGTGGATTGAGCGCCAGCCTGCGAACCCAAAGGTCGCTGGTTTGATTCCCAGCCAGGGCACAATCAGGTCTCCAGCCAGGTCTGTAGCTGGAGGCAGGTGAAAGGCAACCATACGTTGATGTTTCTATCCCTCTCTTGCTCCTTTCCTTCCCCTCTCTCTAAAAATAATAAATAAAATCTTTATTAAAAAATAATAAAAAATAAAAGTCAAAGCCCACATTGAACCCAAGTAAGTTTACATGACACCAGTAAAGGCTTTACCTACACTAATTTAATCCTTACAATAACCCTGCAAGGTACTATATTTGATAGTGAATATCAATGAATACTAAAACAGGGGGGTTACACATTTAAAAGTAAATGATTAGGGCAATATCCTTACTCTGCTTACCTTATGTAACTGCTGTTTTTGTTAATAAAAACAATTGTATGCAATCTAAATCGAACCTCTGCAGTGATGTTATACTATACTCAGCCACTAAGGGGCAGCATCAAATACGATTTTTAGCCTTCAGATCCCATACTATACTCAGCCACTAAGGGGCAGCATCAAATACGATTTTTAGCCTTCAGATCCCAATCTCCATCAGTAAAGGAGGTTGGGTAGTTTTGTGATGTTTAATAGGGTGACCAGCCGTCCCAGTTTGCCTGGAACTGAGGAATGAGGGACTTCCAGTGTTAAAACTAGGGAAGTCCCAGCCATACTGGAACAAGTTGGTGACTTTAGTGTTATATGCTTAAAGATGCATTAGATGCTACTGTTATACTTTATAAAAAAAAGGAGAAGCGAGGGTGATGGCGTGACTCATCTGAGGTTTCACATAACCAGCTAATGTGCGTCAGAGCTGGAACTCAAAGCTGTTGTCCATTAGGAAAGGCCTCTCTGAACCATTCGGGTCTGTTTGGTGACATGCAACACAAACCTGATTACAGTGGTTAAGCAAATAAAGCCATTTTCTCCAGCAGCTCCACCATGTCATCAGGAACCCAGACTGCTATTTAAATCTCACCAGCCAAAATGGGGTCCCTGGGACCACCTCTATTTTCACCCACAAGGTAGTGCCTTTTCCATTTTGGCTAAGCACTTATCATGCACTGTAGCTACAACTTTGAGTTTGAAATATGAAAGCAAAACTAGTATGAATTTCATTTTCCTTTTCACAGTTCTACAGATAGATTTTTTCTTACCATAGATCTTAGCAACCTCTGCATACAATTTTTTTTCGTTCCTTATTAAGTCAGGAACTTTCACCTTTTCACTGAAAGGAAGCACTTTCCACCTTCTTTTTTGACATATCCAAATTACTGGCATCACTACTTTTGCACTTTGGGGCCATTATTAAAACATGGGTGACCTGAACACTGTCATTGTAATACCATGACAGTCAATCTGATCATCAAGATGGCTACTGGGTGACTAACAGGCAGATAGTGGATATGCTGGACCAAGAAAGGAGTCATGGCCCTGGTGGGATAAACCAGGATGGTGTGAGATTTCACCATCCTACTCAATAACAGTGCAAAATTTAAAACTTAAGAATTATTTGTTTCTGGAATTTTTCTTTTAATATTTTTGGACCACTGCTGACCAAAGTAACTGAAACTACGGAAAGTAAAATCGCAGATAAAAGGGAGACCACGGTACCATAAGAGTAAACATTTCTCATGAGGCCAAACTGATGTAGGATGGCTTACTAGTATACACTAAATGCATACTCACAATTTCTCTTTAACGAATATAGGTTACATATTTGTGCCAGCACAAATCAAATCTTGCCACTTATTGTTAAAAACCCTTGGCCCTCTACAGCCTTCTAGAAAAATACCCATGCTCCCTAAGGTGACTCACAAGTCCCTTCACAGTCTGGCTCCCACTTACCTCTCTAGCTTTATTACTTGCAATAGTACAAAGCTGAAGTTGTTGTAAATAGACTGCAGTTGTTGCATTTCTTGCTTGCCTGGGAGAGAGAAAAGGGGGCATTAGTATCATGACATGCCAGGTTTGCAGAATCTCTGAAGGGAACGATCCTGTCCAGAGCCCCCAGCAAATCTTCAGGACCTAGAAACATCCCAGTCCTTCATCCTACTCTGTGTCTATAGTATGATATCCTAGAAGAGGAAAGACCTTTGAAGGAGACTGAATTCACATCTGGTTCTGTCTCACTTTGCAACCATGGAAGCAGGCATCATGCTGAGCTTCTTTAGGTCTCAGGTTCTTCATCTGTAAACCAGGAATGATAACCATTCACAAGAGACTGTACCTGAAGTGCCAGGCACAGGGGTACTCCTACCATGGCAGTAGTCATCATTGCTCCAAGTTACTCTTTTCTTTGAACTGTTCTGAGTCACAAAAACCAGCTGTAACCAGAGTGTGTTTCTGCCCATTTTTGTAAGCCTGAGGGCCTGGCATTATGACCTAGGCATAACTGGGAGACAACTCTCTGGGCTTACGCACTTCCCTTTAGGGGACAAAACTTATCTTCGGACCCTTGTCTTGGTGCCCACTGGCCTGTTTGACACCTTCTGGAAACATCTCAGTTATTCCCCAAGCTAAATTGAACTCACCGCTCGTCCTTTCTCCATGTTTCCTTCATTATCTGTATCTAACCTCCAACCAACCTCCTGTTTTCGTTAGACTTGCTATCCATTTCAGAAGCAGCCCCTGACTACAGAGTTCAGCAGAGGAATGCAGTCTCGGGGTTTTAGGCCATGGGTCTGGCTCCTCCTTGGCCCCTAGGGATACTGAAGGAGAAGCAGCCAGGGAGGGGATGTGCCCCTCAGCAGAAGCCAGACCCTGCCCTCTGGCCTCTTCATTAGGGAGCTGCTCCCCTCCATGCTCCTGGGGCAGATTGGGGAGAGACTCCTCCTGCTCCATTCTCCCTCCTTCCAGCGCAGGCGTGCCTCTGCAGCAGTAGTGCCTAGGAAGGCAAGTCCTCCTCCTGGTGGGCAGCTGGCTGGCTTCCTCCCAACTCAGAGCCAACCATGTCTTGATTTGAGAACCTTTCCAGACGCTAGCCAGAGACAGGGGGTTTCGGGATGCCTGAAGCTGACCTCCAGCTTGCAGTGTGTGGAAATGAGGGATGCCACACTGCCCTCTAGTGACATTTTGGCCTGGCCCTTGGTCAGCAGCTTTCTCCCCTGGTCCCTTCCTGTTCTCCATACCAGATGAGGCCTATTTCCCAGCAAGCAGGAGCCCCTCTGGAGGCCTAGAGTAACAGGATTCTTGGTGGGGGCGAGGGGTCCTCAGTTTTAATTGGCTGGATTTGCCCACCATCAGGAAAGACTCTTCATAGAATTTGGTGAAAACAAAATGTATTCTGTTTACAGAATTATATTAAAGGTGCAATTATGCCATTAAATTCCACTCCCTTTAAAAACACCCCAAATATACAGTCTTGTCCAATTAGGCTAGTTTTCAAACAGACAAGCAAAAGATAAAAGATACCGTCTTTCAGAAACACAATAATTCACAACTTAGTATTCTCGTTATAACGTCAAAGTTCCCGGCAGCTGCTATACCCAGTCAGGGGAGTATCCTGCACACACTCCCCAACTCTTATTCCACAGGGAATTCCCTATCTCTGCATAAGCTGCATGTCTCCCTTTCTCCCCTTTGCTCCCCCTCTTCTCAAACCAGGTGAGTTCTCAGGCTGCATGTCTCTCTGCAGGTCCATCCAGGGGGAGCGAATGAGTCCCTGTCTGCACGTCCATCCAGGGAAGCCCCACTGTAGTTCATCCAGGGAAGGCCCAGAGACTGATGGCTACCCCCTATTTTAAATCCCCTTTGATGTAATGTGTACAGTAAACAGTTCTGACCATTGACAGAATTTTTGCACAGCACTATAAGCCTTTTTGACACCACCCTCTGGGTAAGGCTCCTCCTATTTCCTTGGTGGGAAAAGGACCAAGGCTAAGACCTGGCCTCACTCTACCTCCATCCCCAAACTGCAGAGTGGGGATTTTGGCTTTCTCTCACTCCCTAACACTAAGTCTACTCTTCTCTCCATTTTGCTACCTGGTCTATAGAAGTAGAAACACTAGCCAGGTGGTCTCACCCCAACTGCCCTTTTGTCTCCTTGCTGAAACAGCTGTTTAGCATTCCCAACAACTGGCTCCCTGATGAACAGACCAACCATTAAGTTGACCTTCCAACTGATTGATCCTGGTGGACGACTGTCCCTGTGAAACATCAATCCTGAGGACTAACTAGCTGATTGGCTTAGTTTCTAAACCACAAGTGATTTGATTGACCTGCTGACTCACTAACTGATCTACTTAACCCTAAATAATGAAACCTACATATAAGTCTGGAATGCTTGCCTGGCTGAGTCTTTCCCTAACCAGTTGCATGACTGACTGCCCAGCAGAGGACCTGCAAGATGACAGCCTGGCTCATAACAAAGGGTAACATAGGAGGAGAGGGTGCCTTTTTCTCACACCCTGACTCCTCTGGGTGCTTGGAGCCCTGCTCTTCTCTCCTCTAGAGCTACTGAAGACAGCAGAGGGCAACCAGGACACGGACCATCCAGTGAGGTTCTTAAGCAGAGCCCTATAAATGGGTTTTCAAAATTGTGTGGCTATGAAGATGTGTGTTTAGCTGGGGAGAGGAGTCACAGCTCTCAGTGGATTCTTAAGAGACCAGCACACACAAATACGTTCAGACCTCCTGCTCTTGGGAGATCCTCCGCAAATACATGCAGCTATGCAAAACCCTTCCCTGAATTCGAGCCCCATTTCTCCTTCCCATCAGGCCAGGTGGCAGGACAACTAGGAAAAGTTATAGCGGACAAGGATGTTGTAGGAAGGACAAAGGCTGAGCTGTATGTGGCGTTTTCTAAAACAGGCCCAAAGAAATCAACATGTGCCTTTTTGATAGGGCCACACGTAGCCCAAGAGGCCAGGGCCATTTCAGCTCTGAGCTCACTCTGGATGAGCTGAGATGAAATTGCCTTTTCCAGGGCCCTTGTCTGGGGCAGTATGTGCATATGGTGATGATTAGCTACGTGGCTGTGCGTGTCTACCTATCAGTGTGCTCACAAGAGTGGATATAACGGAGTTGTGTAGCTCTGGGCATGAATGTCCTCTGGGTCAAAGTGTGCACATCCATAGTTTTGTCAATGGATTTGCGCACGTGTGCTCAGTCCTTGACCCCCTCAAGTGTTTTGGGGGTGGGGACAGATTATGAGTTAAAAATTTCACTAAGTGGGAGTATCTACAGACAGGCAAGAGGACCACACCAGAAATCTGAAAATCCTCAACCACTCCCTCTCTCACCTGGACCCAGGACATCGCATTGCCACTGCCGCTGCCACCACTGGCTCTCATCACATCTCCTGGACTAGTGCTCGATCCCCAATGCCCTCCCCTCACCACCCTTTCAAAAACAGCCACGGTGACCTCAGTAAAATGAAGCCAGGGTCACAGCGCACTCCAACCTAAACCAGCAACACTGTCAGGCAATGGCGCCCATCTCTTCGGTCTGTCTCAAGGGCCCTTTGAAGGTCATAACCCTGCTCATTGGGGACTCTGCACATTGGAGACCCCAGAATTTGAACTTGTTCCTCCTCATCCTAGTGCTAAAATTTCGATTCGGACGCCTCTCCTGACGCTAAAGCGCCCCCGCCCAGTCCTGCGCTCCTGCATCTCGGAGATGTCACGTGCCGCTGGAATTGCCAGGTTGCAACTGTCGACTGTCACTGACAGGTACCCAAGTCCGCCTGTAGCATTCTACCCCGGTCCCCACTCCAGAGGACCACCACCAAGCAGGGGAAGGACGTACAGGTCTCTTTCCCCGCGCCGCTCGGAGAAACACAAACCAAGCCGCGCAACACCCATGCGCACGCGCACAGTGACGGGCGGCGACTACGACTCCCAGAATCCTTCCGGCCGGGATTCCATTTCCCAGAAAGCTCCTTAGGGTCCCACCCCGGAACTGCGCTCTACGGAAAGTGGGACAAACCTTACCGGGGAGACCGCTTCGGAAGCGGTAAAATGGTGCGAGGTGCCGCGAAATGCTTACCTCCAGGGGTCGTTCTTGAGTCAGAGAAGCGGACACTCGGGAGGAAGAGAACCCGCCACGGCCCGCGGGCGCTGCGCTGTGCAGTGTCCGGGTCCCCTCCGGCTGCGGGCTCAGTGGGTCGGCCTGCAGCCGCCGCAGACTCCACCTAAGTCCGGGCGTCTCTGGAGACTGGCCAGTAGTTGATGGTTCCTGGGACCCTTTCTTCCCAACGCTGCATTACCTGTTGTCCGTTGGGAGGTGAAGAACTGGGTCCCAAGAGCGTGACCCACAGGGCTCCACGTGTGAGCCCCACCGTTGTGCTATTTCCAGCAGTGGCTGCAGCAGTCAAAGCTATGGGGAGTGGGACAGGTGTGGAAAACCTGTGGTTCCTGACACGCCGCCTCTGTTCTCAGGATAACTTTCCTGTGCCACTCACTACGGCTTTCTACAGCCCGCCCACCACATGTTTCAAATGCCTGGGTTCCGGGGAAAGCCTCCTCCTGCCTCAGACCCCAGGAACGCCTCGTGGCCCTACTGCCTATTCTTTGTCCCCTCAGAGGCCACTTAGGTCACCCGCCTAAAAGCGGGAGCACCTGGTGGGATTAGGATTGAGAGAGAGTCTGGAACATGTGGAAGGAAGGAGTGGACCCAGACGGAACAACGGCGGCGCATTTGAAAGCCTGAAAGTTACTGGGTCAAAATAGGAGGGTTAGTGTACAGGGGTGAGGGAGTGAAAGAACGAGACCTGTCATCAATGTGCTATAGCTCAAAAGGAAGAAGTAATGTATCTCTAAGGGGGAAGATGACAACCACACTCTTTATAGTCCCGTTTCCTTACAGGAGATAGAACTCACAGTAATTTAGCTTTGTTCCAAACATTATAAGCGAGGTAAACACTTGCCCTTCGGCCAGCGGAGCTACAACCGCTTCACCCCCTCCCCCAACTACCAGTTAATTGTCTATAGTTCAAGGTTGTTACATTCCTCCGTGCTGGCTGTGGAGGTGCCCCAGACCCTTTGGGGAATCTGCAAGGTTAAAACCGTTTCGCATTTTTCACTGTATTGACATGTACATTTAAATGGTGTGTAAAACTGCCAGCACCTAGGCATGAGTCAAGGCAATGGCATTGAACTGGATTTGCTGTCATTGTGTTTTTCACTAATACTCTTAGAAAAGGAGGGCAAGCCAATTTCACTGAAGAATGTCCTTAATGAAGCTGTTAAAAGTATTCATTGTACTCGATTGTGAACCTTGGGTAGATGTCCTTTGATATTCTATATGACGGGATGGTAAGTATGCATAAAGCAAGTCTGCTGCATACCAGGGTATTATGTTTGTTTTGAAGAAAAGTGCTTGGAAAGGCAGTCACGGGTGTGCATGGTCTTTCCACTGCTGTAAGGATGCGTAAGAATATGCTTTGTTCCCAGAACATTTCCTGACAAAAAGTGAAGAGCTCTCATAACCTGTGCTAGCTAGACTTTTCTCTTTGGGAATATCTGTCCCTCTTATGGACTTAATGTGTACTTCATCCTTCTGCTAAAGTGTATGTATCATATGGCACCTGACTAGCCCTACTGCTTTATCTGTTCCCAGTGGGGAGGGAACAAGGTCTTTCAATTGCAGCACAAGAGGAGTGCGTGTAGATCATGCATGCTGGCCATGGAGGATACTCCCTATTCAAGCTGATCTTGCTCTTTCTCTTCTCTAGGTGAGTGAAGGGTTGCTCTGTGTGAGCCTTGTCTTCCTTGGCAACCCCAACACCTGCACACCATAGAGCTGGTTGACATCCTCAGGCTGCTGGTCCTAATGACAGATAATGTTATGCTATTTACAGTGGGACTCCTCCTCCCATGGAGGTAGTAATAGATGTCACTTGGTTGACAAAAAGCAATTCTGTGCTTGTCTGATTTGCCAGCTGTACTAGACTCCAAAAAAATTTGAATGAACGTGATTATTTGGACTTGGGTGTTTGACAGACATTTTTTACAAAATGAACAAAGTGAGATTGTCACTTCAAGGGAAACAATTGACATTATTTGTTGCTAATGATAACATTTATTCTTTCAAGCAAAAATTAGAATTTTGAAAACCATACCTGCCATATAACTTGATAGTTTCCCAGTGTTTAAACGGTTTTTCTGATGAGCGTAGTGACGATACCAGCAAGTGTGTTTTTTTGTGTTGTTATATTGAATAAAGTGTCAACATTTGGAAAATCTGCATAACTCAGATATCTATTGTGGAGGAACAAAATTAATGCAAACTATAGTGATTTAAAACAACAAACATTATCTCTTAGTTTCTGTGAGTCAAGAATTTGGCTTATGAAGATGGTTCTGACTTAAGGTTTCATTTGCAACTATAGTCAAGATGTCTGTAGAGCTCTGGCTGGTGTGGCTTAGTGGATTGAGCACCAGCCTGTGATCTAAAGGGTCACTGGTTCAATTCCCAGTCAGGGAGCATGCCTGGGTTGCCAGCCAGACTCCCAGTTGGGGTTGGGTGAGAGGCAACCACACATTGACGTTTCTCTTCCTCTTTCTCCCTCCCTTCCCTGCTCTCTAAAAATAAATAAATAAATAAACTCTGAATTAATTTGTTAAAAAATAAAAACATTTGTCTGTTGAGGCTGCAGTCATCTGAAGGTTTGCCTGCATGCAATTAGAGCACCTGCTTCCAAGAGGCACACTCACGTATGCCTTGGCAGGTGTCAGGGGCCTCAGTTCCTCACTATACAGACCTCTTCACAGGCTTTGAGTATCCTCACAACATGGCAGCTAGCTTCCCCCAGAGCAAGTGATCCAAGAGAAGGAGGAAGATAGAAGCCTTATGATCTACCCACAGAAGACACATTGTATAATTTCCACTACATCCTATTAGAAGTGGATCATGTGTACAGTTCACACTCAGGGAAAGGGAGTGTAAGTTCTGCCTCTTAACAGGAAGAGTAACAAAGAATATAGGGGTGGACAAAAGTTTACAGCTATGAGTATGAAAAAGTTTATTTTTTAATACTCAAAGATATGTTTATTGATTTTAGAGAGAGAGGAAGGGAGAGAAAATCATCCAACAGTTGCCTTCTATACACACTCCAACTGGGAATCAAACCTACAGCCTAGGTATGTGCCCTGACTGAGGATCGAACTCACTACCTTTTGGTATAGGACACTGCTCCAACCAACCAAAACAACATTAGAACAGACTGAAATGCAGAAACAGATACAAGAGTCCAGCTGTCTTATATTGAACTAGATAGAGACTTGCAAAAATGTAAAACAGTGTGGCTCTTTTCACTAATTATTGTTTGTTTTGGAAAATATGTTTACCTTTAAATGTATATTAACATGTATTATTGTAATTTTTTTAAGATTTATTATTTTTAGAGAGAGGGGAAGGGAGAGAGTCAGAGAGGGAGAGAGACATCAATGTATGGTTGCCTTTCACCTGCCTCCAGCTACAGACCTGGCTGGAGACCTGGTTTGCAACCTTGTTATGTGCCCTGGCTGGGGAATCGAACCTGCGACCTTTGGGTCGACCTGGCTGGCATGGAACCAGCAACCTTTGGGTTCTCAGGCTGGCACCTTATCCACTGTGCCACCAGCCAGGGCAATTGTACTTTTGAAAGATATTTATTATTTATTTATTTATTTATAGAGGGAAAGGAACATCACACGCCCCCAACTGGGGACCTGGTCTACAGCACAGGCATGTGCCCTGACCAGGAATTGGAACTGGTGACCTTTTAGTTCACAGGCTAGCACTCAATCCACTGAGCCAAACCAACCAGGGTTATTAATCTAATAATTAAATGAAGTAAATATTCTTAATTAAATATTTTTAGTTTTAATTTCTAATATGGTAATTATTGCTAGACATAACCCAAAAAAACAGAAGCTCTTGATGTCCTCAATAATTTTTAAGACTGTAAAGAGGTCCTGGAACCAAAATATTTGAAAACCTTTTGTCTAAGCAGTACTGATGGTCCTGTCACCATTAAAATAGTATGTTTATGTATGGACATGTGGTGCTGACCTGGCCAATGACATATGAAGTGAAGGAGTGGTGTTCGCCTCCCAGTTTAGAGTATTACATAGAAACAAACACGTGTCTTCAAAAGAGATTTATAATGATCTGTTTCTTAAGCTAAATGATTGATATGTCAATTAGCCTTCCTTATGCTTACATCTTCTATTATTTAAGGTGTGAAATATTTTATAACCAAAAAATTTTAGAAGAACACGTGAAAGAGTCCAATTCCTCTATGTAAGCATCATGTCTGTTTTACAAGGTATTCACCCTTTATATTGGGCCTGAGTGTACATTCTTTGGCTCTGAAGAATTTTGTGCACATTTCATGGCTGTCTGGGTCTGCGTCTACAACATGTTTTTGGTATTTGACTTTCAACCTACGAGTCCCCAGACCTCTGGCCCCATAGCCAATCTCATTACATTCCTACTATTTCAAGTGATACAAAGTCCCTCACAAAAAGACCCTCTCAGCTTCTGGCTTAGTGCCTCTCTTCCCTAGGGCCAGGCAGGACACAGCATCTGTTGTATATCACATCGTCTGCCAAGTTCTCTCACCTAACACCCTCATAAGAGTAGATATCTACTGGGGTCGCCAGTCCACTAGTTCTGAAAACTGCCATACTCTAAATCCATTTTAGACCCCTTTAGAAACTCATATGACCACCTTCTAAATGGAACCCACAACAAGTACTGTACAAAAGGCAGGCTTACTACACTGGTAAATGTAAACCTCTCCCTGTATGGTCACCCCTATAGTTCCAGGGTCCTTCATAACTTTTTCAGAAGTTTGTAAGTCAAGTAATAAAATTAGATAATTAAATAAGCCAATTAACAAGATTGCGAGGTTACCTGAACAAAATCTGGGTTTCACCACCATGGACGAAGAGGGAATGACTACTTAATGTCTATTAAGTAGACAGAAAAAAATGTTTGCTACAGTTGTCTATACATGTGTATATTTTATTCATTATTTTTAGAGACGGGGGGTGGGGGAGGGAGGGAGGAAGAAAGGGAGAGAAACATCAATGTATGGTTGCCTTTCACCTGCCTCCAGCTGGGGACCAGGGTGGAAACCTGGCTTGCAACCTGGGTATGTGCCCTGACTAGGAATCAAACCAGTGACCTTTGGGTTTGCAGGCCAGTGCTCAATCCACTGAGCCATACCAGCCAGGGCCGGCATTTCTTACTGGATGGAATTCTTTTAACAACTGTTGAACATTTCTGTAAAATTTTAATTAGTCAGTCTTCCATTATATTTGCTTAATAGCATTTTAAAGAACATTTAGCCCAGTTAGTTAAGACAGGAGACCTCAAAGATAAAATATTTGTGAGCTATATAAAAGATAAAAGTCTAATAATTCAAATATATAAATCAATGAAAAAAGAGGCAACATAGTTGAAAAATGAACAAAAAATATGAACAAGCAATTCACAGAATCAGAAATATAGTTAACCAAAAAACACATATGACAAGATTTTCAACATCACTAGTAATCAAGAATAATACGGGCCCTGGCTAGTGGCACAGTGGTTAAGGTGCCAGCCTGTGAACCCAAAGGTCACTGGTTTGATTCCCAACCAGGGCAACATAATCAGGTTGCAAGCCAGGTCTCCAGCCAGGTCTGTAGTTGGAGGCAGGTGAAAGGCAACTATACATTGATGCCTCTCTCCCTCTCTGTCTTTCTCCCTTCCCCTCTTTCTGAAAAATAATAAATAAAACCTTAAAAAAATAAAAAGAATACAAGATAAACATCAGTAAGATGTTTATTTTCACAAAATATCAGCTAGTTAAAACTGTCAGAGGGGAGAGGGGTTAGGGGCTGGATGAAAGAAGTTGAAGGAAAAAAAAAAAGTTGAAGGAATTATACAAACAAACAAACAAAACAACTATATGTATAGACATAGACAACAATGTGGTATTAGCCAGAGGGAAAGGGGGACATAGGTAGGTGGAGGTGGGCCAAAGTGCGGAAAACGGGGGTGGGAAGAGATTTTGCTTGGGATGACAGGTGCACAGTGCAGTGTGCAGATGGTGTTTGGTTGAGTTGTACACTTGAAACCTATATGGTTTTCTGAACCAATGTCACCTCAATAAATTCAGTTTTAAAAAATAAAGGAGTAATGTTAGTGAATGTGTTTCAGAGATCAAATCCTTCCATATAATTCAATGTTGATGTTAGTGTAAACTGGTACAGCATTTTTGATAGGCAGTTGGACTGTTTTATCATTATTAAGATGGTTGTGTTCTCTTTGAGATAGTGAGCAATTTGAGGATGCGTGGGGAGGGCTAGGAAAATAGGCTTAGGGGGAGGAGCTCAAGGCCCAGAGTGTAAAGGGAGGGATCTGTGGGACTGGAAGTGATTTAGGTCTGGATTGATGAGGAAAGAGGGAAAATGAAAAGGCTTGGAGGAACCTCTCTACCCTAAAGGACTGGAGGAAGTGGAAACAAATGGTGGTGGGAGGATTAAAAGGGATTAGAAACAATGAAGAAATTTGTGGAGGACTGGAAGGGAAGGGGCAGGATTGGCCTGGACTACATAGGTAAAATATGAACAACTGGCTTTTGGTGAATTGACCCAGAGCCACTGGCAACGAGGACCTAATAACACTGAGCAAGGCCCCTGTGGAAGAATGAGGTTTGTCAGCAAATAGTACAGTAACTTTCATGGTGCTGCTAACTTTGCCTTGCAGAATTCTTTTACTTCCTCTCCTCTTTGCTCTGTTTTTACATAGTAGTTTGCTTATAAAAGCAACCTGAGATCTTTGAAGACTCCTTAGTCCAAAGCCTCAGATGGCCATTGGTTTGTATCTTGCCCATGTGATCCTATGGAAACATTTCAGCTGCCTTTAGTAGAAACCACCACTCTTTAAACTCAGTGAAATGCCCCGTATTCTGGAAGGCCATGATTGCATGAGGGACTGTGGATCCCAAGACTCTTCCACTTCTCTCTTGACTTGAGGTAGGCATTATTTTAGGAAATAGAGGGCCCTACAATCATTGGCTTTCTCTATTATTTCTCTTTGCACACAGTGAATCAAAGGACAGCCAGCCAACAAGAATCTGCACAGGGGGTCTATTGTGAGGTGAATTGTGTTTTCCCAAATCCATATGTTGAAACCCTAGCACCTAGTACTTTAGAATGTGGCTGTATTTGGAGATAGAACCTTTAAAGAGGTGATTACATTAAAATGAGGCCATTGGAATGGGCCCCAATCCAATCTTAATGGTCTCTCTATTTTTTAATCCTCACCCAAGGACATGTTTATGGATTTCAGAGGGGGGGGAGTGAGGAAGAGAGAGAAACATCGACGTGAGAGAGAAACATCAATCTGTTGCCTGTATGCACCCCAACCAGAGACCGTACCTGCGATCCAGACGTGGCCCTGACTGGGGATCAAACCTGTATCCTTTCAGCTTATGGGACAGTGCTCCAACCAACTGAGTCACACTGGCCAGGGCCAATCTTACTGGTCTCCTTATAAAAAAATTTGGGCACGCAAAAGATACACTAAGAATGTGTACATAGAGAAAAGGGACCATGTTAGAACACAGTAAGAAAGCCAAGAAGAAAGGCCTCAAAGCTCAGAGGACTCCACCCTTGCTGACACCTTGATCTCGGACTTCCAGCCTCCAGAATGTGAGAAAGTTAATTTTTGTTGTTGAGACCACCCAGTCTGTGATATTTTGTTATGTCAGCCCTAACAAACTAATAGAGGGCCTTCAGGTGTGAAGGCTTAGGGACCTGGGAAAATTAAAATGAATTAAAGTGCTCTTCCTATCACTGAGAACTATTTGAAAGTGCTTCCTTTAAGTGTGGAAGAAGCTCCTGATACACAGTTTTACTTTTTTTTTTCAGAGGATGTGGAGCTTGCTGCTGTTCACTACACTAAAAGTTCCAAGGTTGACCCAGTGACCAATCCTAAATTGGTAAAGAGAAATGAGGATGTCTGGCCAATTAGGCTGGGTGTCTCAGTGACTATGCCTTCTAACATTGCTCAAGAATTTAGTTCTTAACTTTGTTCATTCAAAAAAAAAAATTTTTTTTTTCAGTTTAGGCCTAAGTGAGTGCTTTCCATACTGGTTCTAAAAATTAACTGGAGTTTTAGTTTAACAATGAGAGCCATATTTGCCAAGAAAACCAAACTATTCATGGTAAACTAGTCCTGAACCATATTTTCCCATTAAGAACTAGGCAGAGTCAAAAATTCCATCATGGGAAAAAACCTCATTCTGTGGAATTTTACATTTAGGTCCCTTCCTTAGGAATGCTTTCCTTGGCCTTCCTGGGAAGTTTGGGATGGCCCCTTTTCTGACACCCCAAGGAAGCTTGTATCAAAAATCCTAACTTAGAGTGTTTTAATTAGTTATTTATAAGCCTCTATTCCCCATTAGACTGTAAGCTCCAAGAGGGAAGATGTTATCTTGTCTATTGACTTATCTTCAACGGTATCTGGACCACAGTATGTGCCAAAAGGAAAAAATGTTTTAAACCCTAGGAGAATGGATAAGTGAATTAAATTATGATATCACATGGGATCTGCCTTCCAAATAGACCAGAACACCAGCCATCTCCTTACCTGCTTAGTATTGGAGACACAATGATAAAACCCCCTCCTGAGCTTCTCCTTCTCCAGCCTCTTTAGTGATGATCACCCTTCCACAAGTAGTTGCTCATTCTATATCCTTTGTTTTTTTGAATTTACAAGTGGTCTTCTTCCTGATTTTATTTACAAAGAAACTCCTTCCTCTTACCACTAAACTATCTCTAAATCACAATATACGATGAATTATATGTGGGAATGTCTTCTAGAAGCAACATGTCCCCTATAAACTATGACCCCTATAGACTAGGCCTTCTGACCTGGTCTCCAGACGTTTAACCCTTCTTATGTTTGGGTTTGCTCACTTCTCTCCCCTGACCACACTCCCTAGGCACTCTGCCCAGGCTCGCACTGCACACTGCACACTCCACTTCTTCAGGGCTAGGTGAGGGGTTTAAGTGGGATAATGTAGATCGATGGATATCAGTAAAACAGAGGATGTTGGGGAAATATTGAGTCTGGGGTGTCCAGGAACTTGAACTCAATTTGTAGAGGTCAAAAAGAGTGAAGGAAGTTGAAATTCTAGAAGCTGATTCTTAACCAAATACATAATAGCCAGGGTCTCATGTTCCGTGTTAGTGTGTTAGGGCAAGACCAGAGGCCTGAGTATAAAAGGGCCTGAGCCTAAAAATGTGGCATTGTCTTGCTAAACTGAGAGAATAAAAAAGGGGGAGACCACCTCAGGCCAGGGAAGGATTGGGGAATAAGTGTCAGCTTGCTCAACTGGAAGGTTTTCTGGACACTGCTATTTAAAAAAAAAAAATAGCTGAACTCATCAAACTGAAGTTTGAATGTTGCTATTTTCTTGGTAGAATCCTGACCTAAATTCCAGTTGGATTATTCAGTAGGCCTTCTATATATTGCTGAATTTTAAGGTTTATGTCTGTATTCTAAGTGCTGTATCCTCAACATCCTCACTTAAAACAGTGGAACTCAACAAGTACAATGTATTTGCTGAAACTATCGATAGATATGTGCACAGGTATGTAGAGAGGGATGAGTGTCCAGACCTATACTGGTCCAGTACACAGTTCCTGCTCCTATTTCCT
Source organism: Noctilio leporinus (assembly GCA_004026585.1). NCBI lineage: Eukaryota > Metazoa > Chordata > Mammalia > Chiroptera > Noctilionidae > Noctilio > Noctilio leporinus. The sequence continues at coordinate 42,092 of PVIW01001791.1, forward strand.
GCTGCAATTTGTGATCGTCTCTGTGATGGTTTATTTCTCCATCCACCTGCCCCCAGATAGCTCTGAAAGCCCTTAGTCATTTGGTTCACATGCCCTAGCTTTGGAGACTAGCTATTTATTAACTAAACCGTTGCACCACTCGCTGTTATAGCCTTAAATGAATTTGTGTTAATTCTTAACTGTTTCCTTTTTCTACATGTGTCATTTAATGGTTTGCCTTTATCTGATTTTATCCAATTTCCTGTGCATTTGTGGTTTACTACAGGAGCTCTCTACCAGAGGCCCCAGGCAGCCACACCAAATAAGTGTGGGCACCTACGTCTTCTAGAAGGATTCTCCTGCTGCTCTGGGTTTCATCAAATTGTTGTTCATCTAAATTTTCCAGCCCAAGGTTATTTATGCTAGAGGAGGAATGCCCTCCCAGGGCCAGTTGTTGGAAAAAAGAAGAATTATTGATGTAGCCAAAGCCCCAGCAGAAGAACAATTACTCTGCAACAGCTAAAGGTTGGTGACATACTTTTCCTCTAACTCAGTGAAAGCTGCCCATGTTTGCTTTATTTCCTATGAATTTCATTAGTGTGTTTTCTCCAAATGACCTTTGGAATAAACAGGAAGGAAAGATTTAAATCAATAGAATAGCTTCATGGGGGACTGAAAGTTTATGCATCATTGATCCCTCATCTATCAAAGTGCCTGACATGTAGATTCTCAATAAATGTTTGATGAAGGAAGGAAAGCAAGGTAGGAGGAAAAGAGAGAGAGGAAGAGACGAGAAAATAGGTATCAATGGAAAGACTGTGAATATATTATTCAGAAGTAATATGATCATAGCAATTATGTTTTCAAAGTTAGGTACATTATCACTTGACACCTAGAATCAATAAAACAAATTAAGTCACTTTGTAAATAAAGGATATTTTTATTAAGATTAAACAATAGTAGAAAACAAGAATAGCAACAAATGTTACTCTTTGGAACTTAACACACTGTTGACTGGCAATTTTAAAGCAAAATCGAATGAAAGTGCTGTCACAAGTTGAAAGTGCTGTCACGAGTTGACTTGTTATTGGTCAACAACATTTGGGCTGGAAAACACGAGTGTTTTCATGACTGGTCATCAGTGTATTAAGCATAGAGATAAAATCAGCAGTGGTTTTATTTTAAGATAAATTCAAAACTCTGTGATGTAGTAGTCATTTGTTCTTTGTATGCCCAGTTCTTAAAAACAAACAACCAAGAACATAATGTATAGATAAATGCAGGAAGGTGATAGAATTGATGGTAATTGGTCAGTTTGGTATTTAGAAAAGGTCAACTAATTAGAAATGGTGCAGTGAGGAAACTTAAAATATCTAGACTTCCTGCAGTTGAGATGGATTAACCACACAATAATTCAGCAAATGCTCAAAAGTATGTAATTATGTGTCAAGGAGAAATATCTCAGTGCAGAACAAAAATTAAGGAAATTAGCATTTTCTTAGCATTAGTCTTTCAGTTGTTTGATATCATGCAGGCTACACAATTCAGGTCCAGCTAGCCAGCTCTAAATGACACATCCATTGTGAAAGAGCGCACCATTATAATGGCAGTAAAGAGAAGTAAGGCAGATCAAAATCTCAAAACTGAGGGATGGTTTCTTCAGCAACTCAGCAACAGGTATTAAAGTTCTCAATGTTAGGAATTCATATAAAATAATGTAGAATTATAGTGTAGGAATATAGTTAGGAGAAAATCTAAAAACATATCCAAAGCAAATTCAGAGAAACCTCCCTTTTTGATACCAGTCTTACAAAGATTGTGTTAATGAGGCATGTGATTTGTTTTTAGGAGTGATTTAGACTGTAGTGATCAGGAAAACTGTATTATAAAGGAACACTGTTGCTAATGTAGGGAAATGATAACTGGTGACAGGCAAAAATATGTAAATGTACTATCTTAGCTGCTATGGGTTATTTCCAAAGTCATAATGATTCAGGCTTTATGTGTGCAGTAAATTACACCTGTGAAACTGGTTAATAAAGAGTTCAGTAGGTTTCAAACTTCAGCCAGTAATAGTTTTTGCCCTACCTTTTAACATTTGTACTGCTATTTAACATATATTTTCTTTAAATCAATTTTTTTTCCCCCCTGCCTGGTGTGGCTCAGTGGATTGAGCACTGGCCTGTGAACCACAGGGTCATTGGTTCCATTCCTAGTCATAGCACATGCCTGGGTTGCAGGCTGGATCCTTGTTGAAGGTGTGCAAAGGGCAAGTGGTCAATGTATCTCTCACAAATCAATGTATCTCTCCCTCCCTTCCCCTCTCTAATATTTTTAAAAATTATTTTTTAACCTTAAATATATTTAAAAAGCAACTTAGTAGGTATTTCCACCTGAAATCACCTCTGGTAGACATTCTTTGGGAAACACTTTAATAACAAAACAATGACAATAATAATGATGATGACTCAAGACTGTTTCAGAACTAATTCTATAACGTAGAGACAGACTGGTATAGAGAATATTAGAATCCTTGGAACTCATGGAAAAGTGTGTGGCTAAATCATATGCTCAGGTCATAATTTGCTATTTGTGGCTTTATTTAAGAAGTTAATGTGTATATGACATTGAACCTCAAAGTCCAGGTAATAAGGAGAAAAATACATAGAGTGAAAGGGAAAACCAGTGTATGTTTGTTATTTCCTTGCTTTTCCTTTACCCTGTGGAGATGCCCCAGAGGGCAGCAGGACACAGACACTGGAGGGAGCCAATGCAGGGGGGCAGGGCCTTATCAGAGTACAGTAAGTTTTTTACTAAATTGTAAAACTTCATGCTACTTCGTCTTACTCACATGGCAACCCTTCTTATTGGAGTTTCATTGTGTTTTTAAATAATAGTCTTTTTTCCTGCAATCTTGGTGCGAAATTCTTTCCCTTTTTTGGGAGCGATGCCATCTCTGATCATGTTTCGTGCCTTTGTTGTGATGTCTTTGGCTTATAGAAGTGTGTCCTGTTAATGTCACAAAGTAGAACATTATGTATCTGCATGTAAATGAAACATCATTCTTCTTTTCAAGGACTTCCTTTCTGATTCCTCCTCTTGTGGGGATTTGTCACTTATTCCTGACCTTTAAGTTAGGTCAGCCTCATGCATGGCACCAGCAGGTAGACAAGGGGTGAGGGCTTGCCAGGTGGGCCCGTACACAAGACATTCTTCCAGGCTTGCTGGGAAGGGAAGCTCCATGCCTGAGGCAGCAGTAAACCAGTGTCTCCCCGGTGGCAAGTCACAACCTGCATTTTAAAATCTCATGCGGTATTTTGAGATACATGCATTTAAGCTTCATAAAGGGTACCTTTAAAGTCAGTTCTGTAGTTGACAGGTCTCTGTGTTCTTAGAGTATCTGAAAGGCAAGAAAGGACACTGGAGAGAAGTTCACTTCAAATAAAAAGGCAGAATGAGATTTTAAAAGCTATCTGCCTCCTCCCTCAAGAATTTTGTTAAATTCTTCACTCCTCAAGTGTGGGCTGCACATAGTGACTTCCTTCCAAAGAGCACGGTATGGAAAGCGGTAGGGGAGTAACTTGAGAGTGGAGAAACTAACAAACAGGGCCTCAGCCAGGTGACCAATTTCAACTCAACTATGATAACTCAGGCTGCCAATACAGAGCATGGCAAAGTATGTTTACAGTTGTTTGTATAGAAAATAATACAATAATTAATAAATAATAATACAAGAATAAACATTGTGTTTTGCATACCAACCACTGTTAACCTTCTTTGGCTTCGCTCTATTCTCATTCATTCATTAGAGCACACCCCTGCACCAAAACAGTGATGCCCTCTCCCAATTCACTTCATGTACTTCACTTTGTCCATCCTTAAAGGTAGTGTTTCTCATATCCACTTTCATGTACCTACTACCCTATATTTTTCTGCCTGCAGATAGCTACTACCCTGTAGCAGCTATCTACCACTTGCTTGCCAGTAAATCTCTGATCTGTAAATGGATGCACCTGTCTAAAGACTTTTCCCAGTTGGATATCCCCATACACAACATACAGTGGTACTTAGTGCTCCTCGAACCTTGCTGGACCCCCTGCTCTTCTTTTAATCCCTCTCTTTGTTAATGAGTCCACCACCCCATCAAATCACAAGCTCACTCACAAGGCCCCTCAGCCACCAAATTGTCCAGATTCTACTGTCTACATGTTTTTCAGGGCTAAACCATGCTCTCCAACCTCAGGCCTTAGTTCAGCTTCTAACCTAATCTCATTTCTGAGACAGCTTTGTCCCCTAGCTGGACTGCCACCTCCAGTCCCATCACCCCAACCCTGCTGACACAGGGATATCTCTGAAACACAGACATGCCCATGTTGTTCCCCTGTTGTCAGCCTTCCAAGATTCCTCTCACCCCTGGAATGAAGAGGGCCAGGCTTGTCGAGCAGGCGTACAAGTCCCTTTCTGAATTGCTTCCTCTTGTCATTCTCACCTCATTTCCTGCCTTGTTCCTACATTCACCTTCTGCCTTTACACCTCTACTGGGAATTCCCTTTCCTGATTTCTTCCATCAACCTCCTGTTTGGTCTTAAGTATTCAACCCACGTTCTCTTAGGGAATTTTCTCTGAGCATTCAGGTCTGAGGCAGGTGCCTTTGGGCCTCCTCCTTACTAATGTCACAGCTGTCCCTCTCCCTCATTTTGTCCCCCTTCCCTGCCCCCAGTCCCCCTCCACCATTAACTCTGGCATTCTTTCATCCATTCATTCACTCATTCATTCAGCAATTGGGTAGTCTAAGTACCAAAAATACATCAATGAACAAAATCGGAAAAAAAACCTGCCTCTTAGAGCTTTCATTCTTTGCACACTCTGATTTTCCTGTCTCTTTCTTAGGAGCTCCTGCAGATGAGAAATGTTCTGTGCATCTTAAGCACTTTGCCTTGAACCTAGTGCATAGTTCCTCAAAAAACACACAGAAATAAGTAAATGAAGACCCCTGGTTTTGTTCCTTCCATCCCTCATGATCAGAGTTAGAGAAATGCTTTCAATTTCTGAGGAAAAATAATTTGAATACATTCTCCATCCAATCCCCAAGTTTTCCTCCCAACTTGATTTTATTTCCCTTTGGGCAGCACAACTTTAGTGACTTATCTGCATGTTTTTCCCTGAGGTTCTCCACTTGCCTCTGGAGGGAACAACTGACACAATCAAAATATTATAAATACTGATTGTTCTTAATTTTAAAAATCAAGCTATAGATGAAACACAAACAACTATGCATATTTCTAGAACAGAACATAGAAGTTATAAACCCTGGTACCATGTAGCAGTGATGGTAAAGGGGCCAGCAGTTAGGGACAGGACAAGATGGAGGAGAGCAGAAGTGGAAGGATGTACAAAGTAGGTTAATTTCTTTGTCTACAAAAATGAAGTCATGTGATGCTACCTTATACAGATGTACCAAGAACCAGAAAGTTATACTTGAACCCTATTGCTTTCCTTTACATTAGACAACCTTTGATACTGTTTGAATTTTTAAAACTCAGGTACATATTATTTACAAACTTTAGAAAACTAGTTGGCACAGAAAACTAGGGGAGGGGAGATGGCATGCTCTTTGTGGAAGTGGGGCTAAGTCATCAGGAAGCTGGTTGAATGAAGAGTTTCCTCCTGAGTGGGGACACGCGCTGGAAGGTGGATGAGTCCAGTGTTGTCAACAGCTGGTGACATCAGGTCTTACCTTTCCAACAGTGCTGAGTCACCAGCTGAACTGTGGCTGACATACTGTCCTGACGGTAAGGCTCCCGGCCCCAGGATCCTCAGGAGTAGGCTCCTGTGAATTCAGAGGGAGGTGCTGGGAAGTTCAGGGCAACCTTCTGGAAAGCCTTCCCCTGCTGATAGAGGATGTACGGACAGCTGTCCCTTTTGTCTCCTTTTCTGATGATGATGATCTCATCCACCCTTCAGAGCTGTTAGGCAGAACACAGCCTCTGGAACTAGAGGACCAGGATGAGAGGGCGGCTGCACACCACTTTGTCCATGAGCCTTTTATAGGACATACGGACTTTTTATGCCTTATCTCCCCGCACCAAATGTGCCTTCTTTGTGTTCTGGGTTCTCAATTATGTCAGGGACAAGCAGAAACAAAGGGGGAGAGAGACAAAGAGAGCTGGCCAGCCCAAATGTATCACCATGAAATTGTGTCTGGGGAGGGAACATTTTATACCATGTTCCCATAGAAATTTGTAGCATCAGGTACTTCCTTCAGGGCAGGCTGGATGGTGGGCAGCCCTCACCTTTACCCAATTGAGCAGTAATGCTCATGTCTGCTTCAGGAATAACTGTGTATGCACCTGCAGATATGTGTACTTCATTATGATGGCTTTGGGGAGATTCAATATAAAGCCATTTTTGTTTGAATTTTTTGGCTCTTAAGTATGTCATAGTTGGCTCAGGTCGAGTTTGGGAGAGAATTTGGGTGTTTCCCTTTCTGTTGCACAGAAGGAGAAAGGTCTGAGAAGCATCAATCTAATGGCAGACTGCTTTCACTGGCTGCCGAACATGTTTCTGGTGATCATGTGTTCTCGCTGGAGAGGATTCTTCTGGGAAGACTTGTGAGTCAGGATCTCCAGAGTCCTCTAATTGGTGAGTGAGTCACCTGCTCTGGGATGCCTGATGAATAAGTGGAAGATAATGCAGCTTGCCTTCACCAGTCCCAAAGGCTTGTGACGCTTTTGGGGGAGAGTCAGCAGTGGAGAAATACGTCCTCACTGTTGCCCTTTGCTGCTTTCAAACACCACATCAGAGCAGCTTGATGTCTGATTTTTCCTCTGATCTTGTTTTTCTTTTTCCTAATGGTTTTTTCCTCCTAAGTTGAATCATTCAGGGCTCTTGCTGGTCTCCCAGATGAGTTGAATTTTCCTAGCGTGCCATTTAAAATCTGGCCCCTTGTTATGCTCCCATTTGGAATGCCCTGTTATCTAACCAGTGCTGTTTCCTGAGCATACCACCCTTTTCACTCCTATTCCTGCTTCTCCTCCTGTCTGGATGCACCCCACCCCACCCCCATTGCCACCCCAGCCCCCACCCCTCAGCTTTACTTTCTTTTCTTGTTTAAATCTGTTGAAATGTTACTGAAGCCCCATTTGCTCTGTGGAGCTATCACCATCTGCTCTAGCACAGGCCACTTATCCCATCTGTGAGCCCATAGCTCTAACTGTACTTGAGGCCCTCTTGAAACTGGCCGCAGACTCTGTGACTGTTGGCATCATATCTGCCCCTCCTCACCTTTGTGATAGGGATATGTCTTTCACTTTTCTATATTTCCAGAGTACTTCCAGAGCTTGGAGTGGGCCATAGTGTGCCTACAACATGTAACAGCTGGCCCCAGACACCTGTGAGATGGGAATGAAAGGGTCCTGAGCAGTGCACCAAATGTTTGTTCCCAGAGCCCTCGGGTTCTAGAGGAGCCTGCAGCTGAGAGTAGGGGAGGGGTGCAGAGGGAAGAAACCTGGATGTAGCTTGGGTTTATATCTATCACTTCTGTACTGAGGTTTCAAGTAACAATTGAAAGAAAAAAGATTCTGTGCTGAAAACTTGAAAACCATCAGATTCACTGTTATTATTTCCATGTCAAATGTGATAAACAGGAGGAGAAATTCTTGCTTTCCATCAAAAAGCACGTGTGTAGCATTGAGAAACCATAAGTAAAGGGAGTATTTGGCCCAAAGAGTGGACATTTTGCACAGTACCAAGCAAAATTATCTGCCCTATACATATAAGGGGATTTCTTAGACAAATGCCCTTGCCAAGACCATCTAAACTCTAGAAGTTTATATTTTTGGTCACAAAAGGTCACAAGTAATTGAAGCTTCATGGTGAATCTTCCAAGTGGTGAGAAGCACTGTCTCTTCCGTACAGGGCTTCATGGGCCTCTAGGCTCCCAGGGAGCAATGTAAAGCCCAGGACTCACACTATTTGCTCCAGTAAAACCGTGTTTGGATGCAAGAGACAGAATCTGAGGCCAATCAGCTCCGTAACAAGGTGATGGGGTGGCATAAGGACGTAGGTGAAGGAGCCCTAGGACAATGAGTGAGGGGCATTAGGCATGGAACACTGGACAGGAAACCCGCTCCATTTCTTGCTTGCTCATCTCACTTCCCTCTGCCTGTCTGGAGAGTAGGACCAATAAAATGGCGTTGGTCCAGTCCAGATAGCATAAAGTATATAAAACAAAGTAGTCTCTCATGTCAACCACAATGGCTGCCAAGCAGCCATGATACTTTGATTCAAGAGGGAAACTAAGTCAGAGCAGACACATCTGGCAAAGAGACACACCCAAGATATCTGCACACCTGATCAAAACAGCCATGTCTTCAGAGTGGGAGCACCCATAGATAGGCTCCCAGGCAAATTCCCGACTTGCCACCAGGGATGCCAAGATACTCATCAAGAGACCCAGAAAGGAAAAGTACACCAATTTCAAGGTACAAATGAGGCAGTGCACCAAGTGTTTGTTCCCACCTAGCTGTCCCTCCTGGCTGCAGAGCCTGCTGCTGTCTGATGACCTCTCAGATCTCATTTGTACAAGGGCAATCCTGGGTTGACCGAGTCCAGCCTGTGTTGAGTGCCTCATCAGTAGAGGGGGAGGGGTTGCCACAGGGTGAAGAAGCAGGAATGGGGCAGGCTGGTTATAGGAGGTAAAGGGTGGGAGCCGTGGCTGTCCAGGGCAAGAGAAGTGTGGGTGAGAAAACAGTGTATCTGGAGTGGCAGTGACCCCTGGCCTTGCATCCTTGTGGATACAGACACCGGTGCTGCAGTTTGCTTGGGTTTTGAGCACATGTCTGCTGTGCAAGCACAGTGATGTTGCAGCCAATATTTTCACTACATAATTCCATCAGGGACTGTAAGATTCTTATTTCTACTAAGGCTGTAATCTCATCTCCTCCTCATAGTGTGGACTTTGCAGCATGGGATGGGGTCTGGTTGGCCAGTTTATCAGCTTTGGCAATAGAAAAAGAAAATATGAGGCCTTCAGCCACAGTGCAGTTGCATCTTTACGTAAAGGGTAGTGACTCTGGACCATGATCGGACAAACAGTCCCACATCTTCATGCAAAAACTGAGGATAATAGTACTCCTTAGCACCTGTTATGTAAGTTTATTGTGACAATAAAATGATTTAACATTTGCAAAGTATTAGAGCAATGACTGACACAAAACAAGGGCCATACAAGTCTTTTTGTTTGTTTGTTTTTTGAAATTTGGGTATGTCAGGTAAGGGTTAAGTGTTTTAAAGTAACACTGATTTTTAAAATCCCACCCCAGTTATCTTCCAGTACTCTCTATTCCTACACCTTGGATACAAATGAAATCAGCTTCCTCAGATGTGTGTGAAACTCTGGGTGGAGACAGCTGGAAAACAAAATAAGAAGCATGAATGTTCCTGTGATGATTTTATAATTAACTGCCCAGGCGCACAGACCACCCACAAGATATGGACCACATCTGCGGTCCCAGATGGCAGGATGATGCCCTGGCTGGGCTGGAAGAGGTAGGAACAGCCACCACAGTCATAAGCCTTCCAACAGTGGCCACTCCCTACACAGTTATCAGTTTCCCCAAAGCCCAGCTCATGGCCTCTGCTCCATCATAGGTTGTTCCTCCACCAGTCTCTATCAATCACAGTACTCATGTTATTTCATTATAACAATGGTCACTATTTAAAATATCTGATTTACATATATCTGTTATGATGTCTGTGTCATTAGCACATAAGCATATCTGTCTCATTCTCTGTATCCCCAGCACCTGGCACAATTCTGGACACGTAGTAGATGCTCCATAAATATTAGTTGAATGCATGCACCACAGTAGGTCAGAGGGTATGGGATTGGAAGGGAACGTAGAACACATTCTTCTGTTTTGCCTATTATCACCTTTCTGTCTCTTGTTACTGGGAGCTAGGAGCTGCTTCCCAAGGGCAAATGGTCCTGTGTGAGAACCACTAATGACCAGAGAAGGGCCTCCCAACTTTCTCTATAAGGCTCTCAGCTTTTGCGTGACTACTGATCAATGGGACATTTGTCTTAAAGTCTTAGCTAAGTACAAAGGTGCGGTCTGGTACCTGGGCAACCCTTGTCTCAAAGTTTTGGCACACTCCTAGAAGGACTTCCTGGCCAGAACCCTGGACATGCTTTTTCATTCACTTCTCTAGAATGTCAGCTGTAAAATTTACCATTTTATATGTCCAGACGGAATTTAGGCTTGGCAGCTCAGTAGCTCAAATCAAAGACAGAAAAGTTTTTGTTTGTTTGTTTTTTTCAGACATTTAGTGTCATGATCAGACCATTATTACATTTAGCAATGAACAGCATGGGTGCAAAAGAAAGGAAAAGAAAAGAAAAGAAAACTACGTTAAAACCCCTTTGTTGGAATACTTTATACCTTCCACGGAACAGAAACTAAAATAATCTGTTATACAATTAGTCACAAACACAGTCCTCAAGTTTTTGGCCCATTCACGAGTATTGACTGAAACATGTCTTCTTTGTTGCAGCTAGGCCCTGCCACCACTGTGTTGGCTGAATTCACAAATCTGTTGTAACCTGTAGCTTCCCTGTCACTTCTCTGGCTCTCCTCTCCTGCTAAGCTTTATTTCCTGGCAGTAATTAAAACCTCCTGCCACTGCCATAGCTACCACTACTGCTGGAACTGCCACAGCCACGTGGGTTTTGTGGTTTGGCAAAGTATTGGCCTCTACCACCATAAGGGTCAGAGCTTCTGCCTCCAAAATTTCCTCCTTTCATGGGTCCAAAATTTGAAAATTGATTGTAGTAATTGCCAAAATCATTGTAGCTTCCTCCATGTCCAAAATTGCTTCCATCATTACCAAATCCATTATAGCCATCCCCACTGCCACCATATCCACCACCACCACAGCTACCACCAAAGCCACCTCAACTGCTATAGTTTCCTCCATGACCAAAGTTGTCATTCCCACCAAAACCACTTCTACAACCACCTCTGAAGTTTCCAGAACCACTTTGACCTCTTTGGCTGGATGAAGCATTAGCCGTCTCTTGCTTAGATAAGGCTTTCCTTACTTCACAGTTGTGGCCATTCACAGTATGGTGTTTCTGAATGACAACCTTGTCTACAGAGTCATGATCATCAAAGGCTACAAAAGCAAAGCCTTTCTTTTTGCCACTGCCTCAGTCAGTCATGATTTCAATCACTTCCATTTTCCCATGCTGTTCAAAATAATCTCTTAGGTGATGTTCTTTAGTGTCTTCTTTAATACCAAAATACAAAAATCTTCAGAGTTAAATGGACACCAAGTCTTTGAGAGTCTTCTCTTGAGACAGCCCTCTTTGGTTCCACAACTCTTCTGTCCACCTTGTGTGGCCTTGCATTCATGGCTGTCTCCACCTTCTACACAGTGGCATATGTGACAAACCCAAAGCCTCTGGAGTGCTTGGTGTTTGGATCTCTCATCACCACATAGTCTGTGGGTGTTCCCCATTGCTCAAAATGGCTCCTTAGGCTCTCGTGTGTTGTTTCAAAGCTCAACTCTCCAATAAAGAGCTTCCGTAGCTGTTCTGGCTCTTTGGGAGGCTCTGACTTGAACATGACTGCAACAGAGGAGACTTAAATGATGCTTACTCAGCGGTGTCCACCGGCAGAAAGGACCAAAGACAGAAAATTCTTAATTAGGGAGTCATAGATGCATTTATAAATACAACCAAACCAAGCTTTTGGGTGGTATTTTTTTAGCAGTAGTACTGTTGACATTTGCCTGAGGTGCAATGGGGTGGTATGGGACTTTCTCACATACTCAACCCTGGTAAACTAAATGCCAGCAGCCCGGGAGTCAAATAATGCTACCAAGCATTTCTGAACATCCATGGTGGGGGTGGGGGGCAGTGAGACTGCCCCTTCTGAGAATTGCTACTTAGGGGAAAATAAATTCCTTCCTTTTACCTTAAATGCAGTGTTTCAGTTTCATCTGAATGCATTTTTTAAAAAAATTAATTAATTACAAAAGAAATACATTCTTTATAAAAATATATTTTTGATAAAGCTTAAGTCTCCTTTGACATTTACTTCCAATTTTACTCACCTCCTCGCTTTTCTAAGGAAGTGAGTGTCACAGATATTTCTATCCTTCCAGACCCTTTTCTGTTTACATAATACATACATAGAAACCTGTATACAAAACAAGTATATAGTGGAGTGTTGTTGGTGTGTGTTTGTCCTGTATATTTCATCCGCAACTTGAGACTTTCACTCAGCAGTGTATGTTGAAGACCTTTGCACATCAGAACACACAGAAACGCCCCATCCTTTGTAGCGGTGGCATTGGATTTTACTGTGTCGATGGGACTCCTGGTGAGAGCTGAAAGGAAATTACAACCCTTTGAGGTGTCGCCTGTGGTCTGGTCACAGGACCTGATCAGACAAAAGCTGAGGTCATTTTGAATCATCGCATCCAACCCCTCTGCTGTCCACAGAACAAAGCGGTGCCTTGACTTGAATTTGGAAGTAGTATCTCTAAGCTCGGGTATTCCGACTGGTGTGTAAACCCAGCTCTCTGTGTCTTCTGCACCAAAATGGATTAATTTCCTGCCTTTGCCTCTCATGTGCCATTTTCCATCAGTAAGTTCTGGTCCTAAGAGAGCAGGTTTAATAATTGCCTTTGTCCCTTAACCAAATAATGCATTAAGAAGGTTGTTTACTTCTATGGGTAATTATGGGTCTATGAAGTGAGTGCCTAATATGAGGCACTTTCATCCCTTATCTCTAAGCCTCACAACAGTCTTTCATAGTAGGTATTACTAACTCATTTTTATAGGTGAGGAAACAGACCTAGAAAGATTCGGTGATTTGCTCAAGTCTGTTTAGTTACTAAGTAGAAAACCAGAACAGAAACAAATCCAGGGCTTGGTCTCAGATGGTAAATTATGACCCATCAATTTATTTATTTATTCAACAGTATTTATTGCTGGTTCGATTCCCAGCCAGGGCACATAACCAGGTTGCAAGCCAGGTCTCCAGCGAGGTCCGTAGCTGGAGGCAGGTGAAAGGCAACCATACACTGACATTGCTCTCTCTCTCTGTTTCCCTCCCATCCCCTCTCTTTAAAAATGATAAAAATCTTAAAATTAAAAAAAGAAAAGAAAAAACAGTGTTTATTGAATATGTATAATGTGCTGAACATAGCACTCACCCCTAGGAATAAAGCAGTAAACAAAGTAATAAACAAACATGAGATCTCTGTCCTTATAGAGATTACATCCTAATGGGGTAATTAAGAACTAAATACACATGTACTGTAATTTAGGGAATGTTCAGTCCCGTGAACCAACACGAAGCCAAATAAGAGAACAGTGCGTTGCAGAGAGATTCATTAGGAGTACTGAAAAGGCCTCCCTGAAGTGATGACATTCAAGTGAAGACCTGAACCCAGCAAGTGAGTGAGCCATACTATAGTCTTAGGTGAAGCAGCGTCACAGTCAGAAAGTAGTAGGTGCAAAGGCCCCTGAGGTAGGGCCCACTGAACATGTTCAAGGAACATGTGGAGCTGGTAAGGCCAGACTAGATTCAGTGAGGCAGAGGAAAAGAGGAGAATCAGAGAGGAAACTGGACCCCGATCACTTGAGCTTTCTAAACAATGGTTAGGACATTAAGTTGACTCTGACTATGCTGAGAAGCCTTTGGAGATTTATGAACAGGGGGGTGGTATGATCTGGCTTAAGATGTTAGAGAATCATCCTCATTTCTGTGTGAAGAAAAGATTGTCGGAGGAGTAGAGTAGATTCAGGGGCATAGGTTAGGACCTATGGAAGAGAAAAGAGTGTTGTGGGCCAGAGTGGTAGACCGTGGAAAAGGTAAGATGTGGCTAGATTTGGGGTATGTTTTGAAGGGAGAACTGGTAAGGCTTTTTGACAAATTATAACCATTAAGAAGGAAGAAGAGCAGTTAAGGATAATTTCTGGGGTTTTACCTGAGCATCTCATTGGAGGTGGTACATCTACTAACATTAGAAAGGCTGGCCTGGAGTGAGGGGTGGGGTGCAAATTTATGAAGGTACAGAAACAAGAGCTCTATTTTTGAGATTTGACCCGCAAATGGAGGTGCTGAGTTAGCAAATGGGTCCAACAGGAAGAGTCCAGGCTAGAGACGTAAGTATGGGAGTCCTCAACATATTTGCCCTTATGGACTTAATGAATTGAATGGGGACTGACTGAACTGTTCATTTAATTTATTACCTGCTTTGTATAAGTCACAAGTGTTTTGTGCTGGGAACATATCAAGAGGCAAGATAGACATGCTGCTTATTCTTAGTGGCTTGCTCCTTAGCTCAGCATGCCACCAGGAGTAGTCTTGGCTTTTGTTATTATTAAACGTATTAGATGTTAGAGTAAAAACAAATTTAGAGATGATCAAGTAGAAACTCCAAAGTCTTTCTTCAATTTACAGCTGAGGAAACTGGGACCTGAAGAGGTCAGATAATTCATTATCTATTTAAAATCTACTGTTTAAGCTGTGGCTGGTGTGGCTCAGTGGATCAGTGCTGGCCTGCGAACCCAAAGGTCACTGGTTCGATTCCCAGTTAGGGCACATAACCAGGTTGCAAGCCAGGTCTCCAGCCAGGTCATTAGCTGAAGCAAATGAAAGACAACCATACATTGAGAGTTCTCTCCCTTTCTTCCTCCCTCCCTGCCCTTCTCTCTCAAATAATAAAATCTTTTCCAAAAAATAAAATAGAATCTATTTAAAAACCACTTACATGGTTCTAATAGTATGTCCAAAACACAAAATCTATATTACATGTCCCATTTACCTTAGGAACTCAAGTGTACTTGTATTCTAGTAATAGCAGTCCGCGATACCTCAAACTGTGGTCAGCTTTGGCCATGTTTTAATCAACTCTTTATTAGTTTCCCATTGTTACTATAATAAATCACCATAAATTGGTGGCTTAAAATACACATTATCTTACATGCTATGGGTTAGAAGTTTGTCATAGGTCCCACTGGGCTAAAGTCAAGGAGTCTGAGGGGCTGTAATTTTCCGGAGGCTCCAGGGGAGAATCTGTTTCCTTGACCTACCCAAATTTTAGAAGGTGTCCCTGTTCCCTGGCTCATGGCTTTCTTCCTCCATCTTCAAAGCCAGCAATGTTGTGTCCCTGTGGCCCTGAATGATGACCTTAATGATGCCTACAAAGCTGCTTTCGCCAGATGAAGTGACGTATTCACAGGTTCTTAGGGAGCCATTACTCTGCCTCCGACAGCTGCTCTTGTCATATTCTAGGGAAGGAACAGAGGTAATTTCCCCTCTTCTCAAGAGGATAGACAGCCCTGATGTATTTCCATGCACTTGTTGTAATTACTAAATATTACCAATATTTAGTAAACCCTAGATGTGCTTATCAAGAGTTTTTGCAAAAGAAAGAAGCTGGATTACTGGGTTGAAAAGACAAGGCACTACTTTGGAAAGTATCTGGCCCTGAAAAAAAAAGCTCTGGCAGTTTCTGTGGGAAAGGAAGATTCAGCGTTCCTGTGATAGCAAAACATATGAAAACAGTTTCGAGAAGATTGGCCAGGTCCTAGGGACACAGGTATGGAATGATCATAGGGGCTGTCCTTGTGGATGAATGTACCGGCCTGGTAAACTGATATTGAACTACCTGTGCTGGTAAAAGGTGAACTCTGACACAGGGGAGATGTAGAGATATGAGCATTAAAGAATGATGGAACCCTGACCTGTGTGGTTCAGTTGGTTGGATGTCATCCCACAAAGTGAAAGGTTACCAGTTTGATTCTAGGTCAAGGCTAGTCCCCTGTTAGGGCACATATGAGAGGCAACTCATTAATGTTTCTCTCCTTTTCTTTCTTTTCCCCCTCCCCCTTTCTGTAAACAAACAAACAAATAATCTTTAAAACAAAAACCAATAACAAAAAAAAAAAGAATGATGGAATACTGCTCAGGCTGCAGCTCATTCTGTCCTATGTATCTAAAGTCAAGCAGACCTCATGCCGCAAGGTATTATTCTCCTCTCATACCCATCTGCCTGCATTTGAGATTCATGGCCCTTCTGTTAATTCAACTTAGACTCTATTTTGTGTGAATAATTATCCTGGCCTTATTATGCAAGGAGAGTATTCTCTCATCTCTTGCCTGGTTTCCATCTCTGAGCCTCCCTATATTGGCACATTACTTCTCCCTGAACTCAGAAGAGCTGTAAAAGGGTGAGGTGTGTGGGTGTGTGTGCTGGGAATGGAGAAATGGGAGGGTAGCACTTGCAGCCATCTCAAGGGCCTATCTTAGTGCCTAACAAATAATAGGTTTCCCAGGTTAGTTTCCTTTCGAGGCCCTCCCCCGACCGGGTCACCCATGCTACAGCTTACCTCCCCCGACCCAAGTCCTGGCCCACTAATCATGGTGGCAACTAAAAACAACCCCATGGGGAGTTGCCAAGGCCTTCCCCAGATACAATCATCCTAACAAGCACTTCTGCTCAGAGCATGTGATGAGTGGAAGGCAATGCTAGTCCTCAGTAGGACTAGGGTGGCACTCTGGCTTACTGAGGGTTCTGTGCAGGAAGAAATTTCCTAGAACAACCCCAGACTTGGAACCATTGCTCTAAACATCGACTCTGTTTTCTCACCAGTTAATACAAACACCTCCAAAATTCCTGCTACTCATCTTTGGCCATGTTATGCCCAAGGTGGGGCTCACCTCAGAGGATCTCTTAAAAAATACTGACACCTGAGTCTTACCCCAGAGACTCTGGTTGAACTGCCTGGAGCAGCTATTTTTAGGGTTCTGGTGACCAGTGACCAGTTACCAGGAGACTTCCTTTGTGAATAGCCTTGATGCTGGGGTGAGGGTGAGGGTAGCAGCATTGAAATAAACTTCCCTTTGGCGAAGTTTTTCACTAGCTCTTCCTCTTTAATTTATTCTACTTGTTTTCCTTTCTTCCCTTCTACCCATTTTTATTATAATCATTTAGAATAATTGTACAGTCCCCTTTTGTTCATCCAAGCTATTATTTCATTGCAACAAAAGGTGAATGAAAAGGCAGCACAATCCACTGCTTCTTTAATGTTTTTGTTTCCTCTTGGCGGAAAGTCTTGGGGTGAGACACTGGGACTCAGGGTAAATAGGAAAAGACTCCATGTTCAGCAGGGCTCAGCCTGGGCCATTTCATTTAGCCAACCTGCTGACTTTCCAAAAAGCACAGGTTGAAAGCATTTATCAGACTCTTCAGGTCTCCTTAATAGCTTAATGCTCAATCTGAAGGAGACCAAGACCCTGTAGATTTCCGAGTCTCTGAAAGAAAGCACTGTCTCCTATGAATGTTTTCTTCTGCCATCTGCCAGAAGGAAATGAGGGTGGGAAAACAGCCAGCTCAGTGCTTCCACTCCTAGTGTTTATGAAAGAAAAATCAAAAATTCTAATTATCTGTGAAGCCTAGTTTTCAGAATATCATTCTTTTATAACCTCATGAAATTTACCAAAGAATCATAAACTTAGCTGTTGTTGGTTTAAAAAATTGGAGAAGATACAGGAAACATTGTACATAGAGCAATGACACCTCAGTCCTCTTCAAAGAAGCACCTTGGGAACCTCACACAGTTCTTCCAGTTGTCATGAGCTACACCGTGGTAATTTCCTGAATCTCATCAACAATCTGAAATGTCTTCCCTTTCAAAGGTAATTTCAATTTTGGGAAAAGCCAGAAGAAACAGGGCACCAAATCTGGGCTATAGGAGGGCTGAGTCACCTGGGCAATTTGAAGTTTTGCCAAAAAAACTGCATGAGACATGATGCGTGAGCGGATGCTTTGTCATGATGAAGCTGCCAATCACCCGTTGCCCATAACTGCAGCCTTCTGAATCATCTGAATAGTTTCCACGGGAGAACGTTCAAGCTCAACACAAAATTTGATGCAGATTCATTGCTCTACTCAGCTATTTTGAATGTGATGGCCACACAGTACACATGCTCACTTAACACCCCTCCCCTGCCATTGACTAGGGAGTGAAGTTGTCATTGTTCACACATGGGCATTCTGGTCCACTCTCCTTGGCTGCCGGGTTACATCAATGTTGCGTAAATGGTTGGACCTTTTTCCGGACAGACCTTGTATGTACATATGTTTATATTATATATAGACATTTGTCATACATTTAACCTAATGAATATTCATATGTGTAGAATACTACATATATTTGTGCAGGTCATGGGCTCTTTTGCTGTCATATCCATTCCTCACCTTCACCTGCTCTGCTCTGTGTCTTGGGGAGTCGAACACTGCAGACAGGTCATCTGGATTCCACTGGCATTCAGCCATTGGGAAGCAGTGATGGAAGGTAAAGGCCAGGATATTTCTCAATTAGCTTCCTGCTATTGGATGGCATCTGTGACAGTAGCTGTAGCAAGGGTCCAGCTTCAGCCAGAAAGTCCTGCTGTGGCTCCAGCTGCCATCAGTGATGCCAACCCCCAGGCTCCCATAATGCCATCTTCTCCACTTGTCCCTCCAGCCCAAGGTTGGGAGTGATTTCCCACTGTCACTGAACTCCTCAGGTCATCATCAACTGTGTCACCAATTCTCTGCATTAGATTTCCTATTTTTTGTTGTTGTTGTTTTTTATTTTATTTCTTATGTTTAGAGAGAGGGGAAGGGAGAGAGGTAGAAAGGGAGAGAGACATCAATGTACGGTTGCCTTTCACCTGCCTCCAACTACAGACATGGCTAGAGACCTGGCTTGCAACCTTGTTGTTATGTGCCCTGGCTGGGAATCAAACCAGTGACCTTTGGGTTTGCAGGCTGGCACCTTATTCACTGTGCCACCAGCCAGGGCCAGATTCCTTATTTTTTAAATATGTGATGGCTTGTTGTTCTGGTTAGACCCTGACTGCTAACATATATCATGCTTAAAACATGTTTCCTTTAATATAGATTAGCTATTAGCAAATTGTGTAATTAGTGTTGAAGTTACCAATCTATTACTATCTATAATTATTTGTTTGATAGGTAGTTTGTAATCAATTGAAGTTATGATTACTTGCCAGTAAGATTTAAAGTGCTTAAATTTCATAAATGCATGTGAATCCCACCATCTAGAGCTTCAAAGCAGTGGTGTAATTTTACTCAATATGTTCATATGATAAATGTAATGGAAATCGTGAGTCATAATTCACTATTTCCAAGCCATTATTATGTTATTCATAATAGAACTACTGTTGTGTTTTGCAGAAATAGCCCATATCCATTCTTGAGGTAATGTACATACTGGCTTCCAGCAATAGCATCATGGAGGAATGGCCTGGTAGTAGTTGTAGTAAAATACTCATAATAACTTGCAACTCAGACGTAACTTATATCTCTGTCTTAAAGTGATTTATTTTGATCATTACTTGCAAGGTCTTTCCTGAACCTTTACCTAAAACCCTCTCTCTGGTGTACTGCAAATTCACATTGACTGTAACATACGGGGAAGGGAATACATAAGCAGCCCATCTTCTAAGAGCCCTCAACTTTAAAGCAAATCATTTTGGTTACCACTTCCTTTCATCCTTCCCTTCTTCATCTTGCCCAGGCTTAAAGGATCCTGTAAGTTTACGAAAAGCAGATAAAAGAGCCAGGATTTCAAACATGGGACCTGGCACTGTACCTCTCAAGAGAATATATGAATTCTGATTAAAGATGTCAGATTAAGCATGCTTGATTTTTATCCTCACCAAGACTCCACTAAAATGATAATAAAGGCATTGAAAATGTGATAAATACCCAGTTATGGCAGAGGAGCTCTCAGCAGATCAGAAGTTTCCAAGAGTTTCTAGTGGGTAAACAGTGGATGGAGGAGCAATGGCAGAAGAAAAAGAACAGAGGAAACATATTACACAAGTAAGAGGTTGGGGAAGGATAGAACGGAGAAGGACATCTGTAAAGCAGATCTTGGGACACTAGGCAATTCAGAAACATCCGCTGAGTGAGTGATAGAGCTGCAGTTGCAGTGACTGACTAAAGAGCACAAAGGAGCGGTTGGCCTCTCAGCCCACTTGGCAGCCAAGTGGGCTCTCCCCACTACTCCCTCCAATCCCAATAAAACACAACCACCTTATTCTCTTCTTGGCAAAACTCGATGGCCCCAAAGGTAATCCCCCTGACATGCTGTCATTTAGCAGTTGCCTAGGAAATAGCAGGGTTTCTGCCAAGTAATCATAGTAAATGTAATAGAAGCAGCAAATAATTATATAGCACTGTAGTAGATATTATTATATATTAATTTATTTAAGGCTCACAACAACTGTAGGAAGAAACTGAAGCACAGAGTGATTCAATAATTTGCCTAACATCACAGAGCAAGGAACTGGCAGCACTAAATCAGCACAAGGTAAAAGCCCAAGTAACATGCCCCACTCAGATGCAAAAAAACACATAGTACCAATTAACATTTTACAGCCTCATTTTGAAGAAAAGGCAACTGAGGAGGACCAGATATTTGAAGAAAGATCACAATGTGAAAGATAAGTAAAGGCCCTGTCCAGGTAGCTAGCTCAGTTTAATTTTTCTGATGATTAATGGCATTGAATATATTTTCATAAATCTTTTTGGCCTCATTGCTATTTGACTTGGGAAACAAACAGTTGCTTGCTTTACAGTTACTCTGTACGTATAAAGTCTTTGCTTTATGCTTATATTACGTTTCATTAATTCTTCTGATTCACAATTAAAAAAAAAAAAAAGGCATGACTTACATTCATTCCAAGAATGGAAGAAACATGTCATCAAGGGAGAGCTAGCTAGATTGGGTCAAGGGTACAGCTAAGAGAGTGGTGAAAATGACAGTATACATGGGTCAGGAGGACTGGGGAAGAACTTACAGCCACAATGAATTCTAGGCATGATACTGAGGTGATAGGGACATAAAAATTGGGGTAGGTCACAAGGTGAACAAGAAAGATAATTTTTACTATAAACGAGGTCTCTAATCAGGGTAGAGGGTGTAGCCATGGGGGAGGGGTGGCTATGCAGAGCTGGGCCATTCTGTGCGGAAGCCATAAAGTCCTATCATTGGCTCACCAGAAATTTGAGGAAATGTGACTGCAAAATTGAAGGCAACATGAACATCCCCAAGTAAAGACTAAGCTGTCTTCAGTCTTAGTACTTATACCCAAAGAAAAATATTCTGGTAACCGTCCCACCCACCCTCCCACTCACATCCAAAAAGTCTTGAAAAGTGGGATAGTGCAGGCCATGGTTAGGGTTTCATCACAAAGCTTCCTCCAAATAGACAACAGTCTCTTTCTCCTAAATCCCTCTACTTACCAAGACTGCACAGACCCTCCCTCCTTCCTCTCCTCACTAATCTCTCTGTCTCCATCACCTATACCATACCTCCCCCTAACCCCATCCCTTTTCATTCTCTCCAAGCCAGTCCCTACTTCCTAACCCAACCCTTATCCTCTCTTCTTTCAGGGAGCTCTGACCCTAAGCCCCTAAGGGTGATCCCCCTTCTCCAGCCTGTTCCATTGTGCATCTCTTACCTCAGCTCGGACAAACCAAGAACCTTTCTCCAACCCGTGCCCTGGAGAAGGAAGGGAAAAATAAGGACTTCTAGAAACTTCTCACTGAATGTCCTCACTCATGTTTCTAAACAAAAAGCAAAAGTTGACATTGGAACTCATGGAGGAAAATTGAGAATCAATCACCTACCAATAAAACAAATTTTTCAGTTTTTCAGAGGATAGGCAAGATGGGGAGGGGATAGAGGGGAGAAGAAGGTAAGAGAGAACAATGACTGGACTGCCATCATTCGTGTGCATGGCTGTCTCTCCCATTGGATTATAGAAACCTTGTCACTCGTTGAAGTCTGCACCTTTCAACGTGCCTTAGCAGATGTAAATACTTGAGTGAGTGAGTGAAATTGAGTGAATGAGGGTGTAAACATGGCAAAATCAGCCATTGAGTGCACTGAGATTGCTCCCAGGTGTTATGTTACTTGCCTTGATCCTAGATGCTTTCTTGGGGGCTATCCTGGACTCTAGCAGTCGCCTTTAGGGACATTCCAGTTGTTCCTCCTGCAAATGTGATCTCGCAGAACAACACAGTTGCAGCCACTTCCACAGTTTTTCATAACCTCCTATGAAGTCAGTACCTGGGCACCTGGTCTTATGCTAGCTTCCAAATTTCTTCAACCCAGCTCCTCCAGATCACACTTGTTGATTTCATAAATCAATAATCCCTTCTTTTTCTCTAATAATGTGGATTAAGTCATATCAAGGTCCAAAGCTTGTCAGAAGTTCTGTGCACAAACACATAATGCCTGCATCTCAAAGTCAACTTTTTAAAAACAATGAACATCATTGCCAACCCAGAGAAACTGTAACACTTGGTCTCTCCCATTGGAGCTGCCCGCTAATTCTTCTTCAATCTTGCTCTCATCGTGCTTCTTGTGCTTTGTAAACCCAACTGCCTTTGTCTGAACTCCTCTGCTCATTGTTGAAAGCCATCTACAAGCAGGGCCCACCTTCCAGATCTAACTCCATGTATTTCCCATTATTCTCAACATGCATTGTCTACCTCATAACCAAGCAATAACTATTCACACCTCTGTCCCATTGTGCAGGTCCCTGAAACCTTCTCATCTTCCCTTACATCTTTTTCTTCTGGTCAACTGAAATCAGGCAATTGGATGGGCAAGGATTTTTTTTTTTCCAAGCACCCCTTCTCCAGGAAGACTTTCCTGAGTTGTCCAGTCCTTTTGGCTCTCTGAGTTCCCCAAGTCCTACCTACCAGCTCAGCCCCGGTAGGGACTGAGTACTTCACAGTCCATAGTTCTATATCTTTAGTTAGTGGGTGCCTTCCTCCTGGAATGACCCATGGCATTTACTTCTCTGTATTTCCCGAGTGCCTAGCACTTTGCCTTTTTGTGCAGTGTTACTTTAAAATGCAGAGACAAAGGAACTAAATCCATTTGCCTTAGGGACTTGCAGTCCATGTAGTTGTTCCCCAGTTGGTTCCTGCTGAGCGCTGGGAGAATCACTAGTATAATCAAGATCTAGGTCTAGGCTGATGGGCCCCCATTTCAAGCCTTGTTTTCTTGATTCTTCTTGAAGACCTGTTTCTATCTCTTTTTAAATGGGGATTAGAACACTTGGGAAGATCCTGAGAACTCATGTTTTCCACTAATTAATATAGGCATATTATTAACTAAACTATATATGTTGTTTAGACAAGGATGAATTTCTAAAATGTGAAGATTATGATGAAGTGTTATAGGAGAAACCCTGGTTCTTTTGGACAATGCAGTAAAGAATTGCATATCAGTGAGCCTATTACTGTGCACACAAAATTTATTAATGAATGGGAGCACAAAATCAAGGGTGGCCAAAGGCTGGGTGGCAAACTTGCTTGCCCTAGTGTGGCCAGAGACGGGGTGCCAAGAGAGCAAGTTGTTTGTTCTGAGGATTTATAGAATTGGTGGGATAGGGGTGAAGTTACATATCGATTGAAAGGTAAAGGAGGTGATAGCTTTCCAGGACAGGGGCCTGGAGACCCAAAGATGTTAATGGGTTTCTTTCTTTAGGCCCTATGGGCCCTTTCTTGCCTTTTGGGCTTTGGGAAGTAAACACAGTTTCAAAGGCTTTTCTTCTGAGATAGAGGAAAGGACAAAGATTTCCAAGGACTCTTCCCTTCCTGTGAGAATTTTGTGTTTCTTGTGATATTGAATCACCTGGCAATATTATTAGACTAGGCTCAGGATTGCTGGGTTAGCAGGTAAGACATGTCTTTCTCTGCTTTTAACCTCCTATAACAGAAGGAGTTAAGGAAGCTTTGCTCAAAATGCAGGAGACCCTCTCTTTTCAAGGAGAAACATCATAGACTAGAGAGAAATGTGGGTCATAAGAATTGTTGCACAATACCCAGGTATAGAGTATGCCACATTTGTGTATTTATCTAAAATCGAATTAAACTTGGCTTCAAGTTCCTGCTTCCCAAAGCTGGGGAAGAATTTAATATTAGGATCACAGGGTCTCTCTGTCCCTGTCCCCCAGGCTGTCATGGGCCCAGAAAAGTGGAGGTATCCTGATGCTTAGACCATGGTGGGTGCCATGGTTATATTGCTTCTTCTGCTACCCTATGTGCTAGCCTTTTATGCCAGTCAGGGACAGCCAGGGCAGGCCATGAAGAGGCTTTCTGGTGCTGTGCTCCTCTCTCCACTGGCCACACGTTACCACACACACACACACACTGGACTTCTCCATCTCAGGGAAGCCAGCATGGGCTGGTCACACTTCTCTTCTTTAATTGTAGTAACTGTCTCTCTCATCCTGAATAATTCTTAATAAATCTAGCTTCCAAATAAAGATCTGAATGGAGGGCCTTTATCCTGGGTCCTAGAAACTTGTCTACTTAAGACTCTGAAACACAAAGGGCCATTTGTTTTTCTCTGAGGAAGGGAAGCCTGGACTTTAAAACTCAAGGCCAAGAAGAAAATTACCTTATCATTCCTTTTTGCTGATAAGGGCTCAGCAGTAAAAGGATGAAATACCAGTTAACTTCTCCATCAAGTTCAGTCTCAGGGTGAATGCTGACTTGTGAGAGGTATGCTTGTGTGTGTATGGTGGGAGGTGGGAGTGGGAGGACTAAAAACGTTAACAAAGGACCCCTGATGAAATCTCGAAGGGCAGCTAAGAAGGGGAAGCCAGGGAAAGAAACCTGAGCCATGTGTCTGCAGCATTAACTGTAGCAGGTGCCACTGTGTCCTGTAACCATTTGAAATGAGGAAATGGCAATCTGTAAAGATTTCCTGTGCAGCAGTTGGACTAAGGCTGGTGTGAGGAACAGGATTACTAGTGCAGAGAGGCCAGGGAGGGAGGGTAGGGGGCCAGGGCCGAGGCTCCCTTGCTCACAGAGCCCTGCAGTGTTGGGGGTGGGGGAACTGCTCCTTTTTCTAACTCCAAGAAAGGTGTGAGAGAGCTGATAAGGCCCTGTTTAGGAAGGACAGAGTGATAAACCAAGAAAACTCAGGGTATTTGGTTGCTATCAACATATTAAAAGTCTATACTAAGACCCAACCTTATAGTAAAGCTTATCCAAACAGCAGGGAAACACAAAGCATTTATAAAACTTAATGTTGATATAGGGAAGGCAGAGAGAAAGAAATCGGGATACGGGAGCTCCTCCCATCCTCCTCCCTTCCCCTAACCCTCCCCTGCACCCTTCTTCCCCCTCCCCCTCTTCCCATAACATCAGTCTGTGGGTTATGCACCATGTTAAGAAGTAGCCAGGTTACATGGTTAATATTGCTTTAGGCAACTATAGGGAATTATAAAAATAAATTCTCATTTATAGAGTAGGGCTTTTAGAGATGATTATCACTGCCAGATCTCCTTACTCAGGATTATAAGCAACCTGAAATTTATCTTTAAAAGTGTGTTCTATATAAACCTCTTAGAATGAGGGAATTGGGAAAGAAAGGATTTGAGATTTCCTTCATTAATTATTAAGACTGCCTTTTTTAAAAATTTCATTTGGGAACTATGAATGTACTACCTGTTTATTGCAGAAAATAATTAGATGCTACCAAATTGTTCTTGAAAAAATTTTATACATTAAAATATATGTTATACTATATTTATGTGAGATTTGCTTGACAATTATAGTCTCAATCTTTTTCGTATTTGCCTATCTGTTAGGTAAATGACCCTTATTGTATTGTTCTTTATTTCCCTGATGTGGATGATGTCTGTTATGTGACATTTTGTCATTTTTATTTTTTCTTTAAATTATTTGTTCATATTCTTTGCCCTCTTAAAATATGTGTTATTTGCTTAGTACTGATATCTTACCCAAACTTAAATCAATCTTAAAACATTTTTATATGAGTTGGCCCTGAAGTTCTTCAGAGAAACAGAATTAATAGGATACATATACAAATGCAGAGAGAGAGGGAGGGAGGGAGAGAGAATTTATTAGGAGGAATTGGCTCACACTGTCGTGGAGGCTGAGAAGTACTGTGTTCTACCATTAGCAAGCTATAGACCCAGGAAAGGCAGTGGTATAGTCCTGAACCAGGTGAGACCATGGCTTAATCTCAGCCTGAGGGAGGGAGAATACTGATGTCTTCGCTCTAGCAGTCAGGCGGAGAGAGGCCACATTCTCCCTGCCTCCGCCTTTTTGTTCCATTCATGCCCTCAACAAATTGCATGATGCCCACCCACACTGGGGAAGGCCATCTGCTTTACTCAGTCTACCAATTCAAATGCTAATCTCATCCAGAAACACTCTCACAGGCATA
Source organism: Noctilio leporinus (assembly GCA_004026585.1). Lineage (NCBI taxonomy): Eukaryota > Metazoa > Chordata > Mammalia > Chiroptera > Noctilionidae > Noctilio > Noctilio leporinus. Next base: position 68,385 of record PVIW01001791.1, read on the forward strand.
CTCTGAAATAATGTTTAGCCAGATATATGGGTACCCAGTGATCCAGTCAAGTTGACATACAAAATTAAGCAATATATGTATGTTTGTTATATTGGGTTGGCCAAAAAGTTCATTTAGTTTTTTCCATACAATGACTCTAGTAGTACTTAGTTGTTTTTAACTTTATTTGAACTAATTTTGTTAGATTGTATTGTGACAGCTGTCCTATCAGCATGCATTAAAAAAAAAAAATACTTATCAAAATTGGTAAATTTTTGCAGTCATTTTAATATAGAAGATGGAAGGAAATGCACAACATTTTTGGAATATTATGCTTTATTATTTTTAAAAATGTAAAAACACTACTGAAACACACAAAAACGGATTTGTGCAATGTGAAGATGCTTTGATCATGTTATCGGAGAAACCTTGGTTCTTCTTGACAATGCAAGAAAGAATTACAACATAAAAAATAAATAAAGAAAGAATTACAGATCAGCGAGCCTGTTAGCGTGCACACAAAATTTATCAACGAATGAGAGAGCAGCAACAAGGGTGGCCAAAGGCTAAGGTGGCAAACTTGCCCTAGTGCGACCAGAGATGGGGCCTGGGGAAGAGGCCCGGTGCCCAAAGGCACCAAGCTAGTGAGTAAGTCCTTCTTCTGAGAGTTTACCTTGTTGGTGGAAATGGAAAGGGAAAGTTACTTATTGAAAGGGTGGTGCTAGCTTTCCAGGACTTGGGGGCATGGATACCTTAAAGGTATTGATGGGCTTCTTCCTGTAGGCACCATGGGCTCTTTCCCACCTTTACTTTGGGATGCCTTTCTGGTTTTGGGATTTAAACAATCTCAAAGGGTTTTTCTTCCCAGATAGTGGAAACAATACATAGAATTCCAAGGAATTTTCTCCTCCCTGGCCAACAGCATTTCTTGTGGCATTGAAACACCTGGCAAAATTATTAGATCAGACCCAGAACTGTTGTGTGGTCAGGTGAGATCTATCTTCCTCTGCTTCTAGCCTCCTGTAACAATCACACATGTCAAAAGTGATTGTGATGTTTCTTGGTATTATTGACATTTTGATCAAATAGTTCTATGCTATGAAACTGTCTTATGCATTGGAAGATGTTTAGCAGCACTCCTGAGCCTCTACTCGCTACAAGCCAACAGTGGGAGAAAGCCCACATGAAACTGGAAAAGTTGGGGTTCATGCTGCCTGTCATCTGCCAGATCCAATAAGCAGAGACAAGGATTGAATCTTTATGGGAGCTTTATTCAGATGGTTGGTGATCTGAGAAGACATCGGGTTTGCACCCTAATTGATTATCTTCCATTCTATTTTAAATGGGCCCTTATAAGGAGAAAAAAAGGTGTAGGTAAGGGGTTTGGAATTCAGAAAACAGTTAATGAGATCAAAGCTGCAGCATTCTTTCTTTGTGTCCTGGGTGGAGGCTTTCTTACCTTGGAGCTAAGGAGGGTCATTCCTTCAGTTCCTAAAAGAATAGCATTTTTTACTAAGTTTATTAACGGAAATCAAGATAGGTCATTCCTTCAGTTCTTGAAACAATAACTTTTGCATACATTAATTACTAAGCTTATTGGCTGTTACCTGAAACTAAAGTTTTCCAGTATTTTTGTGTGTGTGTGAAAAGGAAAGGTATTTTGTTTATTTGAGGGGTATACAGATTAACATTAAAGGTGCAATAGTGCCTTTAAATCCGACTCCCTTTAAAAACATCCAAAACACATACAGTAATTCCTGATTAGGCTAGCTTTAAAACAGACAAGCAAAAGATACTAACTTTCAGAAATACAACACTTCACAACTTAGCATTCCAATTATAAATTCAAAGTTCCCGGCAGCTGCTGTACCCAATTAGGGGAGTATTTTGTGCACACTCCCCAACTCTGATACCATAGGATTCCCTACGTCTGCGCAAGCTGCATGTCTCCCTTCTCTGCTTTGTTCCCCCATTCTCAAACCAGGTAAGTTCTCAGGCTGCGCGTCTATGGGTCCACCCAGGGGAGCAGAGAGACTGAGTGAGTGTCTCCCTGCATGTCCATCCAGGTGAGAGAGCAAGAGAGCTAAAATTTTCCAACATTTGAGTCCCCCATTAAACATATTCAAAATATCCAAATCAATAAAGTTATTGGTGAAAATGAAAAATGTTTCTTTTATTTTATGGAAAAAGCTAAATGGACCTTTTGGCCAACCTAATAAAATGAAGTTTTATAGTACCACAGTCAAGAGAAAACCAGTATTACTTGATATAACTGAAAGTTTCTGTGATAATAAATAAAAGGCAACAAAAGGACATTATTTATTATTTGTTAGGCAGCATGGCCTACAGAAGATTTTAATCTTAAGCCAAGTCCTCTATAGAATTGTGAAGTCTCAAGTGTCAGAGAGATGAATATTAAAGACGCACACCACATGACTCAGTGTCACTTAATGTCCTGCCATAGACTATCTTATCCCCTTGGAGTCCATAGTACTAAGCATTCCAAACTTCTGGAAACATACAAGAGATCCTTAGTTTTGATCAGGAAGTATTTACAATTTATTAAATAGATAGAGCAAGCCCTGGCTGATGTGACTCAGTGGATCGAATGCCGACCTGCAAACCCAAGAGTCGTGGTTCAATTCCCAGTCAGTGCACATACCTGGGTTGTAGGCCAGGTCTCCACCCAGGTCCCCAGCTGGAAGCATATAAAAAGCAACCATACATTGAAGGGGAAAAAAATAAGTAGATAAAGCAAGTCGTAAAGTAATTTGTGTTATTGACCCAACTTTTATACAATAAGCGAAGTTAAAAGAACCTCCTTGTTCAGTGTACACATGGAGAAGTGATGATTGTATTAAACCTAACCAGAGGAAATTACCATTTTTGTAAGTCAATATGATCTAAAGTTGGCATTTCAATATAGACCCACCTAATAAACTACCAGGAACATTAACCTTGATTATAAGAAGAGATGATAGAAAGTCTTTTATTATATTGCTTTAAATTATAATTATGAATTATTTTTGAATTGTTCACAATTGTAATAAAAGCATTTTAAGTGAAATTTAAAAAATAAGAGCACTTAGGCTGAACTGCCAAACTCTATGAATAAGCTGTAAGCCTTTGATTATATGTCAATTTTATCTTAATAAAGCTGGCAGGGTGTCAGGGGAGCTGCAAGTCCTAGGGCAGATCACATCATTTTTTATAAATTACATTTTATTGATTATACTATTACAGTTGTCCTAATTCCTCCCTCCCCCTTTGCCCCTCTCCATCTAGTATACCCCAACTCCACAGGCAATCCCCACACCATTGTTCATGTCCACGGGTCACGCATATAAATTCTTTGGCTGCCCCATTTCCTATAATGTACATCCCCATGGCTCTTCTGTAACTACATATTTTTACTTCTTAATCCCCTCAACTCTTCACCCATTTCCCCACAACCCCCTCCCATCCAGCAGCCATCAAAACACTCTCCATATCCATAATTCTGTCTCTGTTCTTCTTGTTTGCTTAGTTTGTTTTTTAGTTCAATTGTTGATAGATATGTATTTACTGCCATTTTATTGTTCATAGTTTTGATCTTCTTTTTCTTAAGAAAATTCCTTTAACATTTCATATAATAATGGTTTGGTGATGATAAATTCCTTTCATTTTTTCTTGTCTGGGAAGCTCTTTATTTGCCCTTGGATTCCAAATGATATCTTTGCTGGGTAGAGCAATCTTAGCTATAGGTCCCTGCTCTTCATCACTTTGAATATTTCTTGCCAATCCCTTCTGTCCTACAACGTTTCTTTTGAGAAATCAACTGACAGTCTTATGGGAACTCCCCAGTAGGTAACTAACTTCTTTTCTCTTGTTGCATTTAAGATTTTCTCTTTATCTTTAATCTTTGGCATTAATTATGATGTATCTTGGTGTGGGTCTCTTTGTATCCATCTTGTTTGGGACTCTCTTTGCTTCCTGGACTTGCATATCTATTTCCTTCACCAAATTAGCGAAGTTTTCTGTCCTTATTTTTTCAAATAAGTTTCCAATTTCTTGCTCTTTCTCTTCTCCTTCTGGCACCTCTATGATGCAAATGTTGGAATGCTAGAAGTTGTCTCAAAGGCTGCTGACACTATCCTTGTTTTGGGGGGATTTTTTCTTCTTGTCATTCTGATTGGTTGTTTTTAGCCATTTGAAATCATTGATTTGATCCTCGGCTTCATCCACTCTACTGTTGTTTCCCTGTAAATTGTTCTTTACTTCAATTAAGGTAGCCTTTGTTTCTGACCGCATCACTTTTTATGCTGTTGAGGTCCTCACAAGTTCCTTGAGCATTCTTATAACTAGTGTTTTGAACTTTGCATCTGATAGATGCTTATGCCCATTTTGTTTAGTTCTTTTTCTGGAGTTTGAACTATTTTTTCATTTGGGCCATGATTCTTTGTTTCTTCATTCTGGCAGCCTCCCTGTGTTGGTTTCTATGTATTAAGTAGAGCTGCTATGACTTCCTGTCTTAGTAGTGTGGCCTAATGTAGGTGTCCTGTAGACTTCAGTGACTCAGCCTCCCCTATCACCCAAGCTGAGTACTTGAAGTGTACCTGCTCTTCATGTAGGCTGAGTATACCCTCCTTTGTAGTTGAGCCTTGAGTGCTGTTTGCCCCTCAATGGGAGAGATTCACCCAGGCCAGTCAGCTGCAAAAACTGGCTATGACCACCAACCACTAACCTCCACCCTCAATAGAGGATCAGCTATGCAAGGGCAGGGTGGTGGTGCTTCAACATGGTCTGTAGCTGTCCACTGGGTTCACAAGCTCTGGGATTTCCCGGGTAGTGCCCACCAAGGTCAGACCCTACCTATGTTGCCTGCAACTATCCTGAAGGAGCTATGAAGCAGTCTGAGATGGCTGCTACTTGTGCTGGGCTTGGAGATTCCCAGTCGAAGTCAAGTTGTGAATCTAGGCTGGCTGCTGCTAGTGGCAGGCTGGGGCCACTTAGCAAGAGGAATGGGGGCTGAGGGGGTCACTGAGTTCAACTGTTGCTTATTCGATAGGATTTAGGAAGTGGTGAAGTGTGAGCCAAGACCAGCCATTATGGGGTGGACCCATTAGTTTGATAGACCGGAGTCTCAAGGGATCTCCAGGGTGAGGCAAACAGTGTTAGCCAGGTTGATGGAGTCTCAGATATGTTAATGGCCTGACTGCTCTGCATCTCTGTTGGGAGAGGCCTCAGAAAAGGGACAAAGGCCTCTGCCTACCCTTCTGTCTGAGAGAAACCTATTCTGCAGCTCCTGCCTTGATGCCAGACACCCCAGTTTCTCCCTGTATACCACTGGTGCCTTCTAAGCCTGGTGCTACAGCTCAGAGTAAGTGAGTCTGAGTAAATCCATGTGTGGGTTCTTTAAGGGGAACTACACAGGACTCTAGAAGTTTCTTCCAGTGACTCAATTCCCTCTGGTTTTGCAGCCAGAAGTTACGGGGACTTATCTTCCTGGCACTGGAACTCTGGGCTGGAGGGCCTGGTGTGGGACTGGGACTCCCCACTTGTGAAATGTCTTTCCTGAATTTTTATCCACCACACGTGGATGTGGGACCAGCCCTTTCTGCGTCTCAACCCCTCCTACCAGTCTGGATGGATGTAATTTCTCTAATTCTATAGTGGTCAGACTTCCATTGAACTTGATTTTTGATGGTTCTGAATGATAGCTGTTCTACATTTTAGATGTAATTTTGCTGTGGTTGTGCAAGGAGGCAAGCTATGTTCATGTATACCACCATCTTCACCGGAAGTCTAACACACCATTTCTTTAATCCACCTCAGAACTATTGACATTTTGGGATAGACACTTTTTTGTTGTGGGGCATTATTTATTTTAGTGTACATTTATCCCCTACTTACTGATAACTGCAGCATCCCCACCCACTGGCCATGTGACGGTCAAAAATGTTGCAGAAGTTGCCAAGTGTTCTGTGGGTACAGGATAACCTCTGGTTGAGAACCACTGCTTTAGTCCCCAGTTTCTCATCAATGACAGGAGACTTTCAGCCAACTGCTCTCTGCTCCCTTTTAAGCACCAACCTTCTTTGATTGCATTAATATTGAATCTATAAATGTGTTTTCCAGAAGCTGTTTTTCTCCAGGGCCACTAGAGGGGACACTTTGCAGCACAAAGGACAGAACAGAGCCCTTAGGGAACTTTGTTTTCCTGTCCTTGGTTGTCTCTATTTCCGGTGCCTGGCCTTTAATAAATAACCTTTGATGTTAAGAGTGATAACCTTTAACCACAAGTTATGAGGAGCTATTTGTACTTTTGCTTTGTGCTATAAAAATCGCTGTTTTTAGGTATGGTGGAAGGGAACAAAATATTCTTTGCTTTTTAAACATTCTTCATAAAGCAGCTGGCTGAAGTATATCTCTAAAAAGCCTCTCTATAAGGACAGCCCATGGGACAACCAGGCTAGGAAGAAAAAATGGTTTAGTTTTCTTCCTAGTCCTGCCCCATTTGGGCTTTGTGATGTTGGCCAAGTCTCTTAACTTTTCCGGTACATAACAATAGAGCTAAGGAGATAGGCTGAGAAGTTAAATTGCTTGCTTAAGGCCACACTGTAAGTTAAATGGCCAAGCAAGGATTTGGGTCTGATTTGCTGACTTCATGGGAGAGTTGTGAGAATCAGATGAAATAGAGTACGTGAAAGTTTTGGAAAATAGACAACCCCACACAAGTGCAGGGTGTGGTTTGCAGATATTGTGGGAGTGAGAAATGATGCCTGAGAGGTGGCATAGGAGGATAGCAAGGGCAGGTCCACAAAGATATTCCTCTGCCAAGTGTTAAAAATACAGGAAAAGGCTTCAATGCCCCCAAACCCTTCACTGCTGCTGAACTTTATCCCTGAACAAATCAACCTTTTGATTTGTATCAAAATGGACAGACCACTCGGTGGAGTGTTATTTTATGCCCTTATGAGTTGTTTAAATACTGTAATGAAAAATGAAAAATCTCCTCCAGGCCCTGGCAGGGTCACTAAATTGGTTAGAGCATAATTCTAATACACCAAGGTTACAGGTTTGACACCTGGTCAGAGCACATGCAAGAATCAACCAGTAAATGCATAAATAAGTGGCAACAAATTGATCTCTCTCTCTCCCTCTCCCTTTCAAATCAATAAATTAAAAAAAAAAAAAAAAAAAAAAAGACCTCTTCCAACACTTTTTAAAATGTTTTTAAACCCTGAACCACAGTAAGAAATATGTTTCACAGAGACACACACATATTACAAAAGTGAAAAAAAGTCTTTCTTATAATGCACTTGGACACTTTCTATTCTGTTTTATGTTGTCACTTGAAATAATGCTAGTTCTGACTCAATAAGCAATGGGTCCTGACCTGTAGTTTTAAAAGCACTGCACTAGAAAGTTTTATGAGAGGGGAAGAGGGAGCAGGGGGGCCTTATGGGTGGGTGGGTTGGGGAATAGAAGATAGGTCCCCAAATATTACCCAGGAAGCTTTAAGATAAGCTTTTTATAATCTCCTAGGGGTGATTCTCTGAGGAATGATTTACAAGGAAGAAAGATGAGCAACAATCCCAGATTCATTTAAATGAGTGAGGAGGGGTCACTGGGTAGTAGCCTCTGGGCTGGATTCTCAGAAGCTCTGCTCCAAGTCCTGGATAGGCATAGTGTAGTTACCTTTTTCATCTCACTGCACACATACACTAACTACTAAAATTCTGTGGTACATCAATATATATATATATATATATATATATATATATTGACCATCTGGCAAAAAAAAATGGTATAATTTTTATTTATTCACACCGGACAGTTGTTGTGTTGGCTGTTATCATTATTTATTTGAAAATCTAAGGGAAAAGAAGTCAATGCCCCTGACTAAATTGTCAGCTATTACACGTTTTAACAATTCTTGCAGTACACCAGTTGAAGTCACTGGCATAATGTAACTACCACCACAGCAAAAATAAAACCCTAGCATTTATTGAGCCCTTATAGTATATCAGACATTGCACAAAACACTTTATATAAGTGATAGGACATAAATTAAGTTTGGGTGCTTCTTGTTTTCTTTTCTTCCTGCCCACTAAAAAGCATCCTGGCTTTGTTCATTCTCCCCCTGCCCCACCAGTAAGAGCAGTGGGCAGAAGGAGAAGGACTAGAGAAACACTGGTTAGGGCTGCAGAAAAATTCTCTTTAGGGAGCTTGAGAGAAAGAATAGGAGGCTGAAGCTGTGGAGTGTAAGAGGCTTAGGTAGAATGGAAAAAGTGTGTAAGGAAGGATTACAAGAGGCTGTGTATAGTATTTGACAAATGCAAGTATTGAATATGAATTCATTTAAAATTACTTTTTGGTGACTGGACTGGGTTTCTTAGATTGCAACACCATCCTGAGACTGGCTTTTGTGGGTCATGGTTTCAGTAGGGTTACATGAGCATCATTTTTATTTCCTCTGTTTAGCAAACCGATGAAGTGATGTTATTTCCTTTTCTCAGATTAAAAAAAAATTTTTTTTTAAAAGGAGGCTGATACAGGCTACGTAAACTTAACGTTATATAGCTAATAAATGGTGGAGCCAGGAGTAAAATTTAGGTTTTTCAGTCTCCAAAGTATTATACAAGGTCTTAATCCCCAGACAGGGCATATTCAAGAATCAACCAATGAATACCTAAGTAAGTGGAACAACAAATTTGTGCTTCTTTCTCTCTCTCTCCCTTTTTCTCTCTAAAATCAAGTTTATAAAAATAATAAAATACCTCAGATGAGAATTAACAGAAGGAGTGTAAGACTTGTACAGTAAAAATGATAAGACATTGAAAGAAATTATTAAAGATCTAAGTAGCCCTGGCTGGTGTGGCTCAATGATTTCAGTGCTGGCCTGTAAACTGAAAGGTTGCCAGTTTGACTCCCTGTCAGGGAATATTCCTGGGTTGAGGGCCATGTCCCCAGAGGCAACCAACATCTCTCACACACTGATGTTTCTCTCTTTCTCTCCCTCGCTTCCCCTCTCTCTAAAATAAATAAATAAAATCTTAATTTAAAAGACCTTACATCTACTTCATTAAAAAAAAAAATCTAAATTAATGAAAAGGCTTAGGTTCATAGATCAGAAGACTTAATTTTTTCTTTTTCTTTTTCTTTTTTCAATGTATGGTTGCCTTTCACCTGCCTCCAGCCATGGACCTGGCTGGAGACCTGGCTTGCAACCTGGTTTATGTGCCCTGGCTGGGGAATCGAACCAGCGACCTTTGGGTTCCCAGGCGGGTGCCTTATCTAGCCAGTGCTTAGAAGACTTAATATTTTAAAGATGGAAATACTTCCCAAATTGATCTGTAGGATAAACACAATCTCTATCAAAATCCCAGCTAGATTTTATTCAGAAATTGAAAAGATAATCCTAAAAACCATATTTAAATGCAAGGGATCCAGAATAGCCAAAATAGTCTTGGAAAAAAACAAAGTTGGTGGATTCAAACTTTCCAATTTCCAAACTTGTTTTGAAGCTGCAGTAAACAAAACAGTGTGTTATTGGCATAACAACAGATAGACCTAGATCGATGAAATAGAATAGAGTTCAGAAGTGACCATTAATATTTATGGTCAAATCCTGGCTGGTGGCACAGTGGATAAGGTGCTGGCCTTTGAACCCAAAGGTCACTGGTTTGATTCCCAACCAAGGCACATAACCAGGTGGCAAGCCAAGTCTCCAGCCAGGTCTATGGCTGGAGGCAGATGAAACGCAGCCATACATTGTCTCTCTCCCTCTCTGCCTCTTTGCCTTCCCCTCTCTCTGAAAATAATAAATAAAATCTTTTAAATTAAATTAAATTAAATTAGACAAAAAGATGACCCATGGACAACAAGTGGGATTGGCTGTGGAGGGGAAGGAATGGGAGGGGTGGTAAAGAGAGAGGGGGGAAGGGGATGAATGTAGTACAACAACAATAAAATTAAATTAAAATAAATTAGACAAAGGATTTAAATAGTTCAACAAAGAAAATATACAAATGGCCAAGTTCATGAAAAGATGCTCAATCAAAGTCAAAGTGAGATACCACATTACACCCACTAGGATGGCTAGAATCAAAAACCTGGACAGTAAGGATGTTGGTGAGGGGTCAGGATGGAGGAATGGGTAAAAACTGTGAAGAAGAATAAGTGATACAAAATTCCAGTTATAAAATAAATAAGTCATAGGAATGTAATGTATAGCATAGAAAAAATAGTCCATAACATTGTAATAACTTGCAAGGTACAGATGGTTACTAGACTTATTGTGGTGATCACATCACAAGGTATATAAATGTCAAATCACTACATTGTACACCTGAAACTAATATAATTTTGTATTTCAACTATACTTTAATAAAAAATATTTTTTAAAAAGGAGTGTCGTGAGATGTAGAAAAATCAGATCTCTCACGCATTGCTGTTGGGAATGTAAAACAGTGCAGAACTTTGGGAAATAGTTTGTTCCTCAAGATGTTAAACACAGAGTTACCTTATGATCCAGAAATTCTATTCTTTGGTGTTTACCTAAGGAATAAACATAAAAACATATGCCCACACAAATGCTTGTACTCAAGAATATATGGCAATATTATATATATAACAGCCAAAAATGAAAACAAATGTTTAGCAATGTATGGATAAGTAAACTAGGGTATATACACACATATTATTTGGGAATAAAAAGGAATGAAGTACTGATGTCTTCTAAAACATGAATGAACTTGGAAAACATTATGCTAAGTCAAAGTAGCCAGGCATATAAAGACCATGTTGTATGATTTCACTTATGTGAAATGTCCAGAAGAGGCAAATCTATGGAGAGAGAAAGAAGATTAATGTTTGCTTAGGGCTGAAGGTGGGGGCAAGGAGGCATGACTTTTTGAGGCGATAAAATGTTCTAAAATTAGATTACAGGCCATACAATCTGTAAATACATATGCTAAAATCCATTGAATGGCATACTTTAAGTGGGTTAAGTTTATGGTATGAAAATTATATCTTAGTAAATTTGTTTTTAAGTGAATGAGTTGTGAGAAATTGGAGGCAGCAAGTATAAACAAGTCTTTAAGAAATTCCTTGAGCCTGTAAATGTTTTGTTTTATTTTTTTTTTTAAAGATTTTATTTATTATTTCCAGAGAGAGGGGAAGGGAAAGAGGCAGAGAGGGAGAGAAACATCAATGTACAGTTGCCTTTCACCTGCCTCCAGCTACAGACCTGGCTGGAGACCTGGCTTGCAACCTGGTTATGTGCCCTGGCTGGGGAATTGAACCAGCGACCTTTGGGTTCGCAGACCGGCAGCTTATCCACTGTGCTACCAGCCAGGGCTGTGTTTTATTTTTTATAATGATCAGTATAATTGCCTTTATTGTAACAAAGGACCTGGGTGCTCTAGATGGAATAGGTTAAGTGTGTCACCACGTACTTCTCTGTGTCCCCAAATAGATGTTTTACCCAATTCATTGATTTTTATCCTCCATTAGAACCAACCCCAGAGCATACAGTGCAAGGATCTGCATCTCACTTGAGCTTGTAGTCATCATTTCTTCTTTCCTTTCTTCTTCTCTTCACATTATACTGGACCCACAAGAGAAGCTGAAGAAATAATTAGCCTCTGTTCATCTTATTAGAGAAATAAATACCTGTGTATATGGAGCAAGCAAGGCCACTGAGCTTTTGGGGAAACAGAGCAGGGAGGTGCCCAGAGGCATTTTCTGCAGAGAAAGAAGAAAACTATAAATAAGGCTTCTGCCAAAAAAATGCCTGGAACTTTAAGCACGTTTCTCAGCCCAAAGTCAGACTTGTTGACAGTGACCCTGATCAGTTGTTGCTGCTCCCTTGATTAAGATGTTGTGACTTTCTCCCTTCTGAAATTCACCTCTGTGATTCCACTTGCTGGAGAGTCGGGCCCCACAGCACAAGTTTAATTCCACAGAGTGGCAACTAGCAGAGCTCCCATTGTTTTTTTTTTTTTAATTTCTTTTTTATTTTTAAGATTTTACTATTTTTAGAGAGAAAGGAAGGGAGAGAGGTAGAGAGGAAGAGAGAGGCATCAATGTATGGTTGCCTTTCACCTGCTTCCAGCTACGGATCTGGCTGGAGACCTGGCTTGCAATCTGGTTATGTGCCCTGGCTGGGAATTGAACCAGTGACCTTTGGGTTCGCAGGCCGGTGCCTTGTCCACTGTGCCACCAGCCAGGGCCCGTTGATTTATTGAGCCAAGGAGAGGGGTCCTGTGACCAGACATCTGTTCCACAGCGGAAGGAACACTATGGAGTGGCACTACTGAGGCCACCAACACCTCCCTATCCCTTTCCATAAGGAGCTGGAAATTCCTGGCTTTTCTTGCTCTTGGAATGAGGGCTTTACCCTAGGAGAATTGTAGAAAAGTGCAAACCACAGAGTCATAAACCAGAGGGAGAAGGTACCTCCAAAATCACACTTTTCCTGGGCCCATAAGCAAACGTTCTCTTCTTGCCACCCCTTCTCATTTTGGCCTAAGTGCAGCCACTGATGGCACTCTCACCCAGTCCCAGAAATGCAGTTGGCCCCGGGTAGTACAGTGCTAAGGACGGTAACTACCATTGTCAGGTCCAGATCTGTTCCCTGTCATTTCCGACCCTGCCTCGAACTTGGAAGCCCAAGTCATCGTTCCAAGTCTTTTTCTAGTTCTGAGTCTTTGAGAGTGCTATCATGTCATCAGTTTGCCTGCCCAGACTTGTGCCTTTCCACTTCCACCCACACCTCTGACGTACTATGTACACTGTAATCTCGGATTGCATATCCACCACATGCCACATGGACCTCCCTGGCTCTGTCTTCCCGTTCTAGCTTTTCACCCCCACTTGAACCTGAAGACAGATTTGCCCTCCTGGTCACTGTGGGCATTTCACCAACCCTCAGACCCAGTGTTGACCCATCAAGGGGGCATGAGGTCTACTACCCTAGACAGATCACCCCTGATTACACCACTGTTTTTGGTAGAATTTGGTTTCAAGCCCCATCATTGCCCTTATCCCCCCTTCCCTGGACAGGCTTCCCTTGGCCAGCATTCATCCACTCACTGCAACCACTCAGTTTATCGGTCAAGAACACAGAATCTGAGGTCAGCGCATCCAGGCCCTGCGGCGCACTAGCTGCAAGATTTTAGGGGGGTTGTTGGACTCTTTCTGAGCATTCATTTTCCCTCCTAGAGAACAGGAAATAAATAAGAGTACCTACCTCATAGCTTTGTCATGATAATAAATGCAATCTTTATGAATCACTTAGCACAGAAGCTCAGAATATTCACTGTAAGTATTCTACTGTTTTATTTTAAAATAATTGTTCATTCATTAATCATGAACTTACTGACCCCCGTGCTAGGTCCTGGATATAAATACCCCTCTTAAAGAGCTGTGTCCTCTTCAACCCAGGAAGTGCAGGCTCACACTGGCACCCAGAGAGCAGGGAACTGAAGCCCAGTACCATCACACAAAAGCAGATGAGAATAGACGCTGACCGCTGGGTACTGCCCACGGAGGGTGACAAGAATGTTTTTGACATTTCTACATCTATTTTAATACCGCTGCAACCCCCTGGGTAAGAGAGCCTCACAGGGAAGAGGGGGAGATGAAAAATCCCCAGAGAAACACCCTCCCCTGATTCTCTTTCACAGAGAGCGGCCATGCCTCTGCCGTGCAGGAGGGTGACATTCCTTGGGGAGGCCTTGCTGAATCTGCCTGGGACTGTTCCGGAAGTAGGAAGGATGGTGGGGGGTGGGGAAGCGGCTGGAATGTTCTGGCCTGCTGCTCAGTACAGGCGAGTGTGCCGAGAGGAGGGCTCTGGACATCAAAGGTTCCTTTTGTCCCCTTCCGAGTGGCAGGGCAGCTCGGCCTCTGGTGATGACTCAGGCCTGGCCCTGACGTCACCCAGGCCCGGCCACTGGCTCCCTCTGCAGCCAGGAAACTGACTGGGGAGTGGCACTCGCAGCTGCAGCAAATCTCAAAATAAGGAGGCAACTGCCTCTCTCCTCCTCCTCTCCATCCCCCCACAGCACACCTTTCTCTTCTCTTCTTCTTCTTTCTCATTTTCTTTAAGACTCATGGAAGGTTTTTACTTATAGATCAACTTTCAAAATGTAAGAAGTCAGAATAGGTGACATCATCAGAAAACTATGTGGAGCTGATTTCGAGAAGTGAAGAGCCCAGAGCAAGAAAGCGGTTATAACTCCTGAGCCCAGGGAGTTGGCAGCGTCGGGGTTTGAGAAGAACCAGCGCCTCCGAGTAAGTGATGGCCCACCCTGGGCCCCCTCACCCTGTGCCCTTCACCGCGGGGCGCCATCTTGTTCCCCGACACCTAAGGCTTGGCCCGCCCCAGCCCACAGGGGAGGGAACAGGAGCTGCATTTGGGAGACCCTCCAGATACAGCCCCAAAGGGACCTCCGACCCCCCTCTTCGCCATAGGCCCAGACAAGAACACGTTTCCTCTTTTAAAATATGACTATGCACTAAGGCTGAAACCCTGGGGGAAACGGCCCAAGTCGAGCTTTCCCCCATAACCCTCTTGTTTTGTCTCCTCTTCCTCCTTCCACCCTAGCACTCTGTTTCGGACTGCCAGAATGCTTGTTCAGAGTGCTGAACTGTTTGCTTCCTGGATCTTATACTGAGTAATCAGATACAAAAGTAAACCGTGTTCTAGGCAAATATGTGGCCTGTGCCGTCAAATGGTATTTTTGCACTTAACCTGGTAAAAGATGGCAGCTCTGGTAAGAAAACATTCACAACCTGCCGCCTTTACAGAGCGTGTTTCTGGTTGTCTCTGGTTGTCCCGGTGCGGGTACCTTCCTTGTCACATTGCCCTGTTTACGCCTTTCATTCCTTCTTGTGCCATCTGGGATGGTATCAAACACAAAGACATTATAATGCATCTCTGGTGTCTGTTTTAACTCCACCTATAAAAAAATCTAAAGTCTTTGCACAGCCTATACTTTTCAAGCTCTGGAAGTTCCTCCCAAGATAGTTAAGCTCCCAAGAGAAAAGTTTTAATGTATATGTAAGAACTGCTGAGCACGTAGGCAGATAAATCACACCCAGTTTTCCTGGCTTCCAAAGCCATTCCCTCAGTCAGCATCTACTCTTGGTATAGCTTACTTAACCCAGTAGAATTGTTCTTTATAAATTCTGTTTTATAATGATTGGGGGTGGGTGGGTATATTACAATTGAATCTTGTTTAAAGGCAATGGGGAAGCTTCTCTTTTACTGCAAAACTAGTGAATTCCTTTGTAAGCTAACAATACCCTTCAGAAACTATCCTTCACACTCTAATATATCTGTTTTGTAAGTCTTTACATTTTACTTTTTGTTTTATTTTAACTTCTCAGGTTGTCTTGAAATGAGGCTTTGCTAAGCTATTTGTCTGGCTTCAAGATCTGAGTGCTGTGACGACTAATTTGGTGAGTGTCATTTGTCCCTAATGACTGCTTAAATTTAAATTGACTAATTCTGTTCTTTTGGTTTGCAGTAAGATTTAAGAAAAAGGGAGAAATCATAAGAACTTCTGCGCACAATGGTAACAGAAGGATATGTATTAGTTAGGACAGGCTAATAATAGCTATAATAGACAGAAAAATGTATAATGGCTCAAGTAAAAGTTTATTTCTTGCTCATGTGACAGTGCAGGTTAGTGGGACAACTCTTTTACATATATTCAGAGACACAGATCGTGAGGCTCCACCTTCTGTAGCATATGGTTTTCAAGGTCACCTGGGCTTGTTTCCACTTCCCAAGAGGAAAAGAGTGTGAAAGAGTGCACATGGGAAGTTTTCATGGACCATGACTAGAAGTGGTGTACATCACTTCTGCTCACATTTGGTTGACCAAAATTCTGTCACATGACTACATCTGACTGCAAAGGAATTGGCAAATGTAGTCCCTGGAGGATGGGGGTGGGAGCCATTTCTCAGGGATGCTCTGGAGAGTTTCTAGAGAAGAGGTAGTCCTCTGTCCAGCATAATAAGGAATTTAGAGATGCTCAAGGATAAGATACAAGAATGAAACAGTTAGAGAAGTAAAAAATTATCCTTAACTGACACTCTTAGGTAACATCTGGCTGTGTGATCAGGGAGCAGTGGGTAAGATTTTTCAAGATGCCTCTGTCCACTCTGACCCATGAACACCACTGTCCTGCCAGTGGCCAGTGAACCTGGAAGGACATTCTTCTTATTTTTCCCTATAGAGTCCTCTTGGGGTAGGGTCCTTCTGGCTTTGTCTCCTGGTCCTGGGTCTAGTCATGCTAGTTGGAATTGTCCAATAGAATTCTGTTCCCCACTTTAAGCCCCAGTAGGCTATATAGGAAAGCTCACGGTTTCTTTAGCTCATGGTTCTGTCTGCTCCTGAGGGCTCTGGGAAGCTACTCTGCTGATATACTCCAGAACCTGGCACACTTTTCAATATTGGCATGGGGGTTGGGGTGCAGAGAAAGGGAGGGGAGGGAATCCTTGACTAAGATAAGATCATCAAACCAAGTTATTAGAGAAACATTTACAAATTGATTAAAAAAAACCCTGGCTGAGTAGCTCAGTTAGTTAGAACATTGTCCCGAAATGCCAAGTTTGTGGGGTCAATCTCCCCTAGTCAGAGCACATAAAAGAATCAATCAATGAATGCACAAATAAGTGGAACAGCAAATCTATGTTTCCTTGACTCTCTCTCTCTCTCTCTCTCTCTTTCTCTCAAAATCAAATAGAAAACATTTAAAGCCTGAAAGGCTCAAGCTTGGGAGATTATTGCTACCCTAAGGATTTGATGTGTAATTCAAGCTTTTTCTTTTCAGGAAAAGTTTTGAAACACTTAGTGAAACATTGCGTGGTAAATTTATAAACCCTGTTTGGCATACCCTGAAACTAATTTTATATTTTATTTAGCCTTTTCAGCACTATTGGTCTTAGTGCAGTATTCCCCTCACTGGTAAATATGAGAAACCACATAGCAGGTGCCTTATAATGCCTCTGAGGTGTCACAAATACCTCCACTAAAAATGGACTACATATACTCGCTTCAGGGGCCCATATACTAAAAATGGACAACAGTCTTTGTCTGCGCTAGCTGGTACCTGGTTCTCTATTTGTGTTGTCAATATCTGGCTAGACATTCTGGTTTCTGATTGAATTTTGCCCTGGACTGGACATCTCTGGCACCCACACCCACACCCTGAAGAATACACATTGTTCATTGTGCAGGAAGGCCAGCTACTGGCTGATTTGACACAGCCTCTCAGGCTCTCACGAAGCTTGATGCCTGATCTCCTATTACTGCTGCCTGGCCTTGGCCCAGTCCCCTCCCATTTGGATTGGGCAAAGGAGGAATGGAACAGAATAACAAATTGGTATGTTACAAAAATGCTTCAACCTCTGAAAGTCCATTTTCTTGGGTTTGTGGGTCCTGAAACTGTCTACTGAGCCTAGAGCTGGCTGGGCTAGTGGAGGAAGCTAAAGATAAAAGCAGGTTGATGGGGGAATGCAATGCCTGCTAGATGGGTGCAGCCAAAGGAGTAAGTTGAGAACAAGTACCAGGTTTCAAAAGCTGGAACCAAGTGGTGATGAAAGTTGTTGAAAGTCCCAGCCTAACAGAATCCACTGGGAAAAGGCTAGGTCCAAGGCCACAGTCAAGGAGGAAAAGTGTCAGGGTCCATTCAGCTTGTTAATTTCAACTGCCGTATGATACTGACTCCTCCCAGGACTTATGAGTGTGGGTCTGGAGGGAGTGGTATGACATCAATCTCCCAATTTCTAATGTTTAGCTTAATAGAATGGTAGGAAGAGGTGTGCAACTGCCAAATCAGACTTGCACTACTATCAACACGACCCCCTCCACAGTATTGGAATGGCATGCTGGGTGACTTCACAGACACACCAATAAGACTGGGGTAGCAAATACTGTACACACTTTGTAACTATTCAGATCTTGGACATTTTTTTTTTTTAAAGTCCAAGGAGACACCATGGGAAAAGTTAGATTTTCTTAAGTTTCCTTCATTTTGACTTTATTATTTAAAAATTTTAATTTCACATGAGTTCAAATTTGGGGAACCATTGTCTTTTCAGAGCCTTGATCACCCAGGGACCTAGATCTTGTGGATTCATGCTGGGCAGATGTGGACTGAGCATAGCAGGCTGACATAGGCAGTGCCTATAGACCAGTTGGTTCTTTTTGCTCCCAGAGGTTTTATAGTTTTTATAGCACAGAAGTACAAGCCCCCTTCTTACCATGGGTCAGCAATATAAAAGTTCTGTTACTCCCTCTAAAGAATTTTGCAAAAAGGCCATTTCATACTCACCAATGCTAAGAATTCATGGTAATAGGGCTTCGTAATTTCTCATACTGAAATCCCCTTATTTCTTGTCAAGAATGAAGTTGGAAAACACCACACTGAGACTTTGGGGTTTTGTTTTTAACTCAAAAAACCTCTGGTTTTCATCAGAAAGTTAAAGCTTCCTCCTGCCTCCAAAAAAAAAAATTTTTTTTTTTTAAATTCTCACCTGGGACATTTACTTCATTGATTTTAGAGAAAGAGGAAGGGAGAGAGGATGGGTGAGAAAGAGAGAAACATCAATGTGAGAGAGAAGCATGGATTGGTTGCCCCCCCTCCCCCACCCCTGTATGCACCCAGAACGGGGTTGGAACCTGCAACCTGGGTATGTGTCTTGACAGGAAATTTAATCTGCAACCTTTCGGTCACGGGATGACACTCCAACCAACTGAGCCACACAGCCAGAGTGAACTGGTATTTTATAAAAATGTAAAACTGGGAGTCTGTCAGAGTAAGTAAGGTGATTAATGCAAAATGGCTTGGGGAACTTAGAAAATTGCATGGCAAGTCAAGGTGTTAATGAATATAATTACCATAATTATGGCCAGCATTGGTGTTTTGGGTTTTGATATTGCTATTAATATTATAAGTATCATTATTTTGTTTTTGTTTTTGTCTTTCTAAATTAACTTTCATTTGAGATCCTTAGCTCCACTCCCTCACTAATGTAGTGTATGAATTTCAAGGACATTTGAAAAATTTTAGCTTTAGGCCAAAGACCTAACCATGAGGCTTCTAATCCTATTCAGAGAGAGACTTGACCTAGGATTCACTGAAATCTGTGAGGGAGGATGCATGTGAGCCATGTCTCAAAAGAAAAAAAAAAATCCTTCCTGGCATTCTCTGGAGCTCCTAGTGCATTGGTCAAAGGCAGCTTTGACACTGTCCCATGGAAGCATTGATCCTGAGTGATGTCTCTCAGGCTGGAATGGAGCCCACTGTCTTTCCAAAGCCCCTAGTCATGACAGCCGTCTGTCTGATTGGTGTCATGACTAGGGGCTGGGCTGGGGCTGGGTAGGGGGATTACAGACAGAGGCAACAAGCATGAGTTCAACCCAAGAGCAGTAAAAGATGTCATTTCAACTGTCAACTGCCCTCTATGCTACAGGTCCTATAGTCTGTTATCCTTGAATATAGCAGGAGAGTATATCTGGTGAAAAGGACTTTCTCCTTGATCCAGATTCTTTGTTACTGACTATATATACCATGGTGCTTTGCAGAAGAGAATGTAGCTCAAAATTTACCCTAGACACTGGACTCTGTCTGTTGTGTGAGTCCTTATGCTGCAACCAAGCCGTTGCTGGGCTAGACTCCTAAGAGTTTTCATTCTGCATGAGGAAAAAAAATTTTTTTAATAATTATCACTGATTTTCAAGTATAAAGAGCCATAACTAGTAACTACACCAACTCTGGAAAATACAAAAAAATATTGAGAAGAAAAAACAGTCAAATAACAATTCAATATTAACATCTCAATGTATTTCTTTCCAATTTTTTTTTTAAATTTTATTGTTGTTGTATTACATCCATCCCCTTTTTGCTCCCCTCTGTCCCCCCACCCACCCACCCATTCCCCCCAATCCAATTTTTAATATATTTTTTTCTTTTTAAAATTATTGAAATGTTATTTCATATGCTTTTTCTCACCCCATGTACCTGGTACATTGTAAACATTTTCAAAGTGACTAAATGGTCTGAAAATTTGCTTTTTTATAACTGTGTTTCCATTGCACTATTATGTCTTCATTTATCCATTCTTTTTATTGATGGCCATTTCGGTTGCCTCTAGTGTTCTGCTATTATAAATAATGTAAACATTCTTAAAGATAAATCTTTGTGGACCTCTTAGGGAAAATTCCTAGAATTGAATTCAGATAAAGTGACCTATTTTTAACATTCCTAATGCATATTGATAAATTAGCCTCTAATATGTTACCAGTGTCTGCCAGCCTGCAAACCCAAAAGTCGCTGGTTCTGTTCCTAGTCAGGGCACATAACGAGGTTGCAAGCCAGGTCTCCAGCCAGGTCCGCAGCTGGAGGCAAGTGAAAGGCAGCAATACATTGATGTTTCTCTCCCTCTCTGCCTCTCTCCCTCCCCCTCTCTCTAAAAATAATAATAAAATAAATTTAAATGTTACCAGTGTTTATTTAAAAACCTAGGTCGTCTTCAGTTTCTCATGTTGAAATTCAAGCTAGGTTCCAGTGGCACCAGAATCTCTGAGGAGGGGCCTAGGAACATGCATTTTAATATAGTCTCCTCATCTTTTTGCACATTAAAGGCTGAGAACTATTGATATGCTACATGCAATTCAACATTCATTTCAGCAAATATCTATTTGCTGAATAAAACAGAAAAAAGCTAGAGGACTCTGAGCTAGTATATCTAAATCAGAATTTAAGGTAAAGATTTTTTGGCTTCTGAATTATAGATTTTCCTTTATTCATGGTATGGTATAGTTGAAAGAGTATCAGCTAGGGTGTCAGAAAACCTTATAATAATTAGGAAATAACTGAGACCCAGAATAGTTCGTTTGCTCCTTGTGGTTGCCCAGAAATTTAGTGGCAGAGGTGGGAACTCTAAAGAGCAGAAACAAAGTACTAGCTAGAGGACTAACTCTTGAAGTGAGCTTCTGCCTCATCTAGGGGACTTCTTATCTGCCTTCTGATAGGCAGGGTCATACCTCAAGACATGTATGGGCAGCCCTCTGGGGTCATCCACTTTAGTCACCTAATGAGGCCAAACTAAAGTGCACCCTAAGCCAGAGGTGGTGACTAAAGCTAGAGTGAGGAGGACATAGAACTGCTATGCAGATAGGTCCATGCCACGACAGCATAGTCAGAGTTGGGGTCCAGAGTCAAAGCCAAGAGAGCAGGAACAGGGCAAGAGCAAAGCCCACGTTGTGGGCAAATTTTTGGTCAAGGTGGGCAAGAATTGAAAAGAAGACAAAGCCAGAGCTAGAGATGAGCTGCCATCGATTCAATCTCAGTAATGGAGCCCCATTACATAATTTAATGGTCTGGGAGGCACTTGCCCCAAGTTGCACCTGCGCCTTTGAATCTGAAAGGTACTACATACTGGGTGGCTAAAGGAGGGGCAATGGGTCAGAGAAGAAGCACCTGAAAATGGAAATTTGTAAAATTTTGTTGCATCAGAGAATGTACAGTGAACAAATAACAACCAAATTTTAAAATTCTCACCATCTTCTAAAAGGAAGTATAACTATCCGTCCTGTCTGCGTAACTCTGCTCAAACCCATCAGACCACACTCCCTGGTCGCCTGATAATATCTGGCTGCCCTTCCTCTCACTCTACTACCTCAACTTCTGGGGCCAAATGATCACATCATTTGACTTTCAAGTTCAACCTCTACAGACTGCTCAGTTCCTGACAGTCCCACTCATGTTCAGATTCTATAAATCACCTTGCCCAAGTTCACATCCGACTCCTGTGACAGCACCAGGTGACACACAGGAGCTAGAACTCAAAGGAGTACCTTTGCTGTCCCATTATTTAATATGTTTGGGCACCAGATATGTCCCCTGTGATCACCAAGCTTCACTGCTTCTGTACATTGGCTGTTGCCATGGAGGATCGTTGTTCTCCTGAATCTTGCCCTCCAGGTCCAAGCTTGAGGACCCAGGATTATGATGAATATATAGATTCTGGGAAAGTCTACAACTTCCCTTGAATCAGGGCACAACAGATGGAGAAAGAGAGAGAGAGAGAGAGAGAGAGAGAGAGAGAGAGAGAGAAGAGAGAGAAGAGAGAGAAAGATTGATCAGTTGTTTCCTGTATGCATCCCAACCAGGAATCGAACCCACAGCCTTTGGTGTACTGGGAGATGCTCCACCAAACAGCCACCCAGCCAGGGTGGCACCATACCCTTTATATAAAACTTGAATGGATCATAAGGGCATTTTATGTTGGATGAAAGAAAGCCCATCTCAAAGGGTTACAAACCATATGATTGCATTTATATAACATTTTCAAGGTGACAAAATTACAGTGATAGAGAACAGATCAGTGCCAGAGCTTAGGGCTGGGAGAAGGTGTGACTATCAAGAGTTTCTTTGTGGAGATGAAATAGTTCTGTATCTCAATGGTAGTAATGCTACTCCAGTCTACACATGTATAGATAAAATATCATAGAACTCTGTATACACAGTCCATGCAGAAGCTGGTGAAATTTGAATAAGGTCTGTATCTCAGTTAGTGTTATTGTACCAATGTTGATTTCTTGGTTTACACAATGTACTACCGTAGTGGAAAATATAATAATTGCGGGAAGCTGAATGAAATTATACAATTCCTGTACTATTTTTGCAACTTCTTGTAAATCTTAAACTATATCCAAAAAAAGTTATTAAAAGCAATTTAAAAATTTTTTAAGTTTACAAAAAATAAAGGATGTTCCCCACCCCAGGAAAGGGGGATCAGCCACTGGTTTCTCTTTCGTAAGCAGCTCCTATTGTTTATTTTGCCGCTTTCTGATTTATGGTCAAGCTTCTGTGGCAGCGTCCTGATGGCTTTGGCCTCACCCTCTGCTTCTCAGAGACGCCCATCTCAGATGAAATCAAAGCTCAAGTATTCCAGCACTGAGCATGAACATGTCCCCTCTCCCCCTCCCTGAGACTATAACTTCAAAGCACGGTAAAGACTCAGATCTGAGAAGTGGTCTCTCAGTGAGAATATTGGACAAATCATCTTCTCGCCCTGCACAATCATTTCTTTTCTAGAATGGCTCTTTGTCTTCTCATACAGATTATTCTCTTCACCTTCACCAAATGGCCCCTCCTCTAATGGAAGCAGATTAACCCTTCTTTGCCCCCTTTCAATCTCATTCAGCCAAGGGCTTTCTGTTAACCGCAGGGCTCTCTCCTGGTCTTGTGGCCCAGCTGAATGCTGCAGTGTGAGATGGCTGCCTTCCCTTTGAAGTACTTAGGCCTCTGTCAAATACCTTTTCACCAAACTTGGCCCTGGAAAGACAGTTTTGAAATTAAACTTACCATGAGCTGCCTAGGTTTGCAGTATGGAATTGCATAAGGCCCTGGGCATTTAGGGCAAGTGGTACTCGCTGTGCTCACTACCTTAGAGGGCCCCATCTTAATGAAATTCTAGCTTTATTGACTCCCTTGCTCTGTGAAGGGGTCCTCAACATCACTTAAGGTTGAGGCTGAGTAAATGGGGCTGATGTCTATGTGGCATCCTGTCCAGATATAAGACACTTGCACACAAGCCACTGACCCCCAGGCCTGGCCTCCGCCCCCAGCTTCCTGCCTAGCTGAGTGGGAAGGCCGTGTACATTACTTGCGCCTGGCTGTGAATTGCAGATCAGGACAGTGTGCTAGAAAGGTAACAATTTGAATTGTTGATTTTCAGTAGGCATTGCTGAATCTTTTAGTTTTGTACCTTTTGGTTTCAAAACCGTACTGAGCAACGGAAAATGAAACCTGCAACTTATTTTTAGCTGCTCATGCTAACTCAGGAGATTTTTCTTTGCAAATCAAATAGAATAAAGGCTACTTCAGCTGGCTAAACTTAATCTGATCAACTTAAATAGCAATCAAGCCTACTTCTCTGAGACTCTCAAGGGATGCTTGGTCCCAGATGATGTTTTGGCCAACATTGACTATTTTGCTTAAAATTATATTTAGTTGAGCTTTTATTTAAAAAAAAATTAAACAAGTATAACTATTACATTTTCTTCCGAGAGGAATTGGGGAAACAAGTATACATCCTCTATATTGGCACCTATTCATTAATTTATTTATCACCATTTATTTAGTACCTATTTGAGTGAAAGTTTAGAATTAAAAAAAAAATGTGTTGTATGTGTGTATATATATAGAGAGAGAGAGAGAGAAAGAGAGAGAAAGAGAGCCAGTATATTGAATTACAAAGAGCAGAATACCAGAAATTAAGAAATATGGCTTTTATTCTGGTTGCTGAAGACTTTAGTTATAATAATCCTTTTGAAACTTTCTTCTCCCTCAGAGAAAGAACTTAGACGACATTCCCTATAATTCTGTGAAACACGCTTTGCCACCAAGGGCCTGAGGAAATGTAGAGGCACTTTTTGGGGTCAGTGGCATTGCCATCAGTCACTCTTATTTCTGCCTCCCCTTTCCCTGTTGTAGAAGGGACAGATGGGAAAAAAAGCCTGGGGTCTGCTTTCCAGGCAACATGTGGCTCCTCCAGATAAACAAGTGATTGTTTGGAAGACTTCCATTGGCATTTTCTGTTTCCAGGTCTGTTCTTTAACTTATGGAGTGAGTCCTCCAATTCTGGGAGTGGCTTCAAGGTACAAAGCCAAAGATATCTCTGGTAGTGGTGAGAGCGGAGAAAGGAGCCCAGGTTTGGTGTTGGTCAGTCAAGAGCACATCGTATGAGCCCATTTGTTGCACCAGACAATGCTCTAGGTACCCTGGGAGACACATGGATGCTACAGGAGGCAACCCTGAGATATGAGTAAAGATACAACACAAACTTCTTGCTTGTGCTTTTGTCTTCAGTCCAAAGAAGTGAAAATTAAGAATTGTTAAGCTGCTCTGGTGAGAAGGGGTGCCTGGTTATGGCCTCTCTGAGCTACAAGGTCATTTATCTGTTAAAAAAAAGAAAGAAAGAAAGAAAGAAAATGAGTTTGTTCCCAGGTGGAATCTTGAAATATTTGTTACCCAGCATTAATAAAGCTACAAGGAGAGGATTATGTACTCACATGAGGTAGAACTTAACAATCAATAAGAATTCTTCCTTTTCACCTTCATTTACAGCCCACCCTCCCTTTTCAACCTAGTTGCCAATCTCTCTAGAAAGGAGAAATCCAACCTTTTTGCTGAATATGTATTTTGCCAATTCAGGATCTATAAGACCCTGTGGTTCTACTTGTTCTCCATGTGGGGAGTAGTAAGCAGTCATGACCACAAATGAACATGCGATTAGGGATGTAGGAAAGCTCTTTATCTCCAAGTGCACACCAGGTCTTTATTAGGTGCCATGTTTCAAGTACACTGAAAAATGAAAGTAGGAACTATTCTCTTGCTAACTCGGAGGCAGTGACATCAAAAATTACAGATGTGTTAAGGAATTCCCACAGGAGAGTCTGAGCTGAATTAGGGTAGGGCAGGATGGTACATACCATAGTCTCCCTTTGAGCCCTAAGTCACCACCTATTCTCTGTTGAAAACCACATGGTTCACATTCCCCTTCTCCCTCCAGCTCTTTCCTGGAGGGTAACTTCAGGTTGTTTCCCAAGGCTTGCTGCCCAATCCTCACCATCAAGTGTGTATTCCCTTCCCACATCGTACATAGATGCTCATGGATGGGAGTAAGCTCCTGTCTAAGAATTGGAGGAGGCTTCCTGGAATTCAGACTTCTCAGGAATGTCTGTTCACCCAATCCGTCCATCTACTGCCTCACGAGCATTGAGGAAGATAACTCTCCTCTCAAATTTCCAGGCAGGGTGGATCCGATAGAGTTGATTAGAAAGTCCCCTTGGAGAGCCATCTGGTTGGTATATAAAATTACTGCCAATGAGGAAGATAGTCAGCTGGCAATATAACCAGGCAGCAGGGGACTTGTAGTCCAGCTCTTAGCCTAACTGACCTAGAAAGCAAGCTGGGCTGGATTTAAAAAAATTTTAAAGATTTTATTTATTATTTTCAGAGAGAGGGGAAAGGAGAGAGGCAGAGAAGGAGAGAAACATCAATATATGGTTGCCTTTCACCTGCCTCTAGCTACAGACCTGGCTGGAGACCTGGCTTGCAACCTGGTTACGTGCCCTGGCTGGGGAATCAAACCAGCGACCTTTGGGTTCACAGGCCGGCACCTTAGGGCTGGATTTTTTTTAAGTCACAGACTTTCAGAGGTGGAAGCAATCTTAGAAATGGGCAACATGTACAGATGTTAACAGAGATTTGATCATTAAAATAATACATTTAAAACATTGACCTCGATAGAAGAAAATCTCTTACTCAAAATTTAGGCTTTTTGAAAGTTCATTTTTAGGGAAGGAACTTACAATACCAACTTAGATTATCAGTTCAGACCAAACCCACTATTTTTAGAAACCAGGTCCGTCCTGATTGTTACACTAATTTTTCTTTAATTGATCATTTAGATTAAAACAATCTAACAACTTGATAAAGTACTCACAAATGCTGAATATATTAGGTATAATAGGAAATGAGATGTACTGTTACTTTTTGGTTTTGTTTTTTTTTTTTGAGATGTACTTTTTAAAAAGACTTTATTTATTTATTTTTAGAGAGAGGGACGGGAGGGAGAGAGAGACGCATCAATGTGTTAGAGAAACCTTTGACTGGTTGCCTCTTGCATGTCCCCCACCCTGGATCTTGCCTGCAAGCCAGGCATGTTCCCTGACCAGGAATCAAACTGCTGACCTTTCAGTTGGCAGGCCAACATGCATCCATTGAGCCACACTAGCCAGGGCAAGACGTACTTTTTAATACAGCAAATGGGTCATTTCACTTACAAGCACGTGATCTTGGGCAAATGACTAGATTGCTTTCTGCTTTAAGTTTCCCCATCTGTAGCAGATGGGGCTTCACAAGTAGTTTGCTCAAATGGAAACATAAGCTCTTCCATTTACTGTGCCTCATAAAACATTTCCAAATTATGACAAACCTCTAATCAAAATTGTTACTGCTTATGTGTTATTGCTTTTTAACTTTAACTTTCCAACATGGTCTAATTCATTCCTCCTCTTTTTAGTCTGTCTTTTCTACCTGCTGGTCCAGCATCTTAGATTGCCCATATTCCCAGGGCCTGGGTAGTTGAAGCTGTTTCTTATACACAGGAATAGTCATTGTCCAGAGAGGTGGGTCTCCTATACCAGGAGTTTGCACAGTAAAAAGATTCCTATATCAGGGCAGAATGTGGAGAGAGGAGGTTCTATCTCTTTAGAATTGGTAGAAGGAATGGACTTTGGAATTGGTTGGACTTAGGTTTGAATCCTCACTCTGCTATTTACTAGTAATCTCAATTTGTTCCTCACCTAAGGCTGATAAGTAATATCCATCCTTCATAATTGTTGGCTTAGAATTAAATGAAATAGCTAAAATATTGAGTATATAATGGGTTCTCAATAAATAGTAGCTATGATAGACTTAGCTTGGATCAAGTTAGAAAGCAGTTCTCCAGGCAAAATGTAGATGATCAAAGTAGTGCTGGACTTTCTGGAACATTTAGGCTAAAATGTCATCCAAATGCATATTCAGCCATTCACAGATTGCAACCATGTTGTTTCCAGGACTAAATACACTATAAATAGATATAATAACCAACCTCATTCAATTTTTAAAACTTTTTAAATTCTAAGAATTTAAACAAAAATATTGTATTTGGTAAATCTTTTATTTTAAAAAATTTAAATCAAAACAGCCTAACCTGGTAACAAACTTACTCACAAATATTAAATATCTATATTAGGTGTAAGCAGAAACCAGCTGTAATTTTTAATGCAGTGAATGGAGTGAAGAAATGTGCAAACTGATCCAAATGTTTATCAACCAAGGATTCCTCTGGGACTCAGTGCCCTGACTACATTTTTTTTTTTTTTAAACACAGAGGCTCCGGCTTTGCTCATACTTGAATTATGTTGTTTGCGTAAGCCATGCAATTTAACTTTAACCCACAGGACTGAAAATAAAATGAGCTCAGACTGCAGAACAATGAGACTGTGAGCAAGTAAGAGCCTTAATCAGAGCGAAAGAAGCTCCCCTCAATGCTGGCTCTGTACTTCTCCAGCCTGCTTCTGCTAGATTATTTTGGGCTCCTGGTGCTTGACTCGGCAAAGTGGCAAAAACAGGTTAACATTTACATCATGGAAAAGGGATTTGTCTTTTACTTTACTGTTTGTGTATACGCCCCGAGGATATTGGTGAGGATCACAAGTTTTTAAAAATCGTAAGTGCCATTTGTAATTATGACAAAGCCTAAATAATTCAGGCACAAGCATGGTTTTTTTAAAGTACAAAACAGGATTTACTAGTCAGAGAATGTCTACCTAAACAAGTTCATCTGCCGGAGTGCTTTCAACTATAGCCCAAATTTGTTTAACACAGCCAGGTTTGGTAAACAGGCCACATTGGCCCATGGAGAGTTTTGGAACATCACAAAATAACCAACATGTGACTTTTAGGCCCATTTTGACAGAGGGTGGACAGAGAATCCTAAAAAGGGGTTTAGAAACCACTTGCCCAGGCATCTGGCTTATGAGTACCAGTAGGGTAACACCTGACCACATTCACCACCCAGCTCCTGGCATAGGGACATAACACTATTCACTCACCTCATGGGAGCCTGGTATAGATTATTGTCCTTGTCACTATCCTTTATTATCCCAGGAAAAGGAGACATCACGTTAGTTCTATGTGGTTAGAGTTGATTCCCTATTGTGACTATTTAGCTGGCATGATAATAATTTGTGAATATTTTAATATGAATGTTTAGCTTTCAGATGTTATTACTGGGGAATATCTGGACAGACACTAATAGCACCAAATGCCCAGGTGTTCGCTTCAACCTTCTCCAGCCCCAGTCTCAGAACTTGGCTTTATAGATGACGTTGTATTACATTGGTACCTTGTAACTCAGAGTGATAGTCTCTAATTCTCGAACCCCATGGTAAAGGAGAAATTAGCCTAAGAATACTCCATTCTAATTTTGTATCGCTGTCAATGCTAACCAGAGCTCATAGAGCAATGATGTGGGGGCGGGGAAGATGGCTCCACCATTGATGTTAGACCAGGAGCTACTGTTTCCGTTAGAGCCACGTTTGTGTCTGGAATAGAGAGAGAAATGTGCTCCAAAGAGAAGAGGACTCGATGTGGTTCAGGTATGACCGACCATCTGGACGACCCAGCTCGGGTACCTTAAAATGTATGGCATAGAGCTGGGCTGGATATTTTCCACGTATTGAGCTAAAAATCACCGGGGAAGAAGAGGGAAGGAGATAGAATGAGAGCTAGAAACAAAAGATCTGGTTGTGAAACCTAGTACCTAAGTTAACATGTTCGAATGCATTTTCTCCTTTTAAAAAATTCTGGGAAACTTGAATGTTTTGCTAACCCGATTATTTTTAGCCAGTCCTTACAGAAAATAGAGGCGCTAGAAAATTAGCAACCCCAGAAAATATTCATTTAATTTTGCATGTGTTAAAATGAACTAACATCAGCATATCCATTTATATAATAGGCAATGACTTTTGGAGATATAGGAAGAAGAAAAATGTAAATATTATGTATTCAAAATCAGTCTCATAGCATTTTTTAAAATGTTGGCTTATGTCCAGAATCTAAGGGTGGGGGTGGGTATGGTTTCTTTGTAGCTGAAGAAGGAGTGGAAAAGAATCTGTTCTATTTCCTTAAAAATAAAAGACTTTTTGTTTTATACAGCATGGTTAATGAAATGCTTTTCTGTTTTTTACCTGCCGGCAGGATCTGGAGGAAATTTTTCTAGCAAGCTATGCTGTTTTTCTCTCTTTGGGGACATGGTGACACTGGTTTTGTAGCAAAACAGTGTTTGCTTATTAGGCATTTCTTCAAAATCCTGAATAAGCAGCTCTTTCCACATTTTTTTTTTTTGTTCCACATGTTAAACATTTCATTGCAATTTGAACTTCAATTTGTATGTGTGTGTGCATGCGTTGATAAAAAGGATTGAAAGGAGACGCATAAGAATTCTTAAAAGGTTTTTTGTTTTAAAAAATTAATTCCTACAATTATGTATTGGAATCTCTACAGAAGGTGATTCCAATTTATTACATCAGCCAAACTAGACCCCATCAATCTTGAGCAGCAGGGGTAGAGGGGTGGTATTGAAGAAGACACGAAATTTGGTGTTTGAGTAGATGAGATTTAATTTTCAGGAAACATTTCACTCATAAAACGAATAGCACCCCAGTGTCAGCCCTGACCTCCATGATGTCAATGTCACTGTGCAGGCATAGCTAAGATAAGCCTCAAAGTAAAACAAAGAAACATTGCATCTCTGCACAACACCATTTCTTCTCTTACAGTACGTACGCTCCCTCCCTATAAATATTGCCTTTTGGGTTTCTGTTAATGGTTTGCTACTTTGCAATTTAGCTTTTGGAGGGGGAGGGAGGAGAAAAATCATTTTGCACACCCTATGTTCTGAGCAAGTACAGTAAGCTGCTGCAAGCCAACATTATTTAGGTCAGTTTCCTAAGGATAGCTTTCATCGTTCGTGCTGGTCAGCTGTACATCCACAGGAAGTCAGCATCAATTTATTTTTCTGTCCTGACTATTCTGCTTCTAAGTTTAAGCAAATTTATTCACATTTGAATACCATTCCAGCTGAGGAGGTATCTGCCGTTCTGTACTGCAGATACATTTAGCAGGATACATTTACACGCTTGTGGTTAGAGGTTATAGCGCCTCCGATACAGACAGCTGATCATGCATTCTTCTACAAGTCTGCTGGCACTGGCACCGTTTTGGATTAAAAAATAATAATCTAGAAATGCTACCCCTTTTATAATATTATTTTGACTTTACCATAGCTTAACAGATTTATTTTTTGTTCTTACTAGCAATTCTATGAAATTAACAGTCTATAAAAATGCATCCCAAACCAGATACATACTGTATTGAAAGCTTTCTTCAAGAAGAAGACATGACAGTATTCATTCCAGCTGATTTTCTTCCTTAGCAAAAGGATTGTTTGATTCTCAGAAGCAGAAGGATACAGTCATTGTGCAGCAGCTCTGCTTAAGTGTATGAAATGCCTTCTACTGTCTGGTTGCAGAATTTGGAGTTGGCTAAACAGTGTTTAGTGATTGGGCTCATCTTGCATCACCAGTTGATGACATTTTTCTTTGTTCCCTCCTACCCAGTTGAACCAGGACTCTGAGGCTGATATGCAATGTCACTTCCAACATTAATCAGATACTGCATTTAAGGTGAGCTGTCCCTTGCTTCCTCCTTCCCCAGCGCTCGTATGCTGCATGCAGTGCGTATCTTGCTCCTGCGAGCCTAAGATGGCAGGCAGGATTAGCTGTGCTTGTGCTGTGTGTGCATGCTGTGTATAGAATTCATTACACGTTGCCTAGTATTTCAGATGTGAGTATGTAAATGCTCTGTATGCCATATCATCTGGTAGTGAAGACTTGTTTTTGCCTCATTACAGCCTTAGATATTTCAATATCACCTTTCAGTTCCGATTCATTTGCTTCTGGATGTTTGCTTTTCATCACATTCAAAATAGGATTTTACCTTTTTTTTTTTTTTTTTAACAAAACAAACCAAAAACGCCCCCCCAAAAAACCCTAAAAACGAAACAACAACAAAACTCTGCTACCAGATGGTATCTCCCCTTTCTTCTTGCATTTGCTGTCTTTTAAATAATGTATGTTGTATTGTTAATTAATGTGAATATCAAATTAAACACTTGAAACTTACATGTTTATTATGCAGGTAGGAGGCAAGGTGGGATCTATTTTTAACTCTTATGCACCCCATGGTGTGCAAACAACTTGGTTCTCATATCTGTATTTTCAATGCTGGTATCAGTGGTTTGATTTTCAGCAAATGTGACAGTGGCCTTTTCAGTGGTCAGCTCCGGGCTTTGAACTCTCAGGAGGAAGGGAAAAAATTCAACACACCACCTCCTTGGTTGCAGCCTCAGACAAACCTTGGATGAGAAACTTCCTTTTTTCAATCCGGTTTTCCTGTTGATAAATTCAGTTCTCGTGATCACAGTACATCCAAGCTGTTCTGCGTATGATTTTGTGTGTGTGTGACAATTGCATCTAAAACTTGTGAGCAAGAAGACGGAGAAATCGGTCTCCATCGCTTCACATAAAAATGGCTGGCTGAGTGTCTTGTCATGCTAGCATTGCACTAAGTGATACATACAGGTAGGTTGAAATTTGCATGTTTTATAGAATTTGAGCTATGCAGCAAGAATATTAGATGGATTAAATTATGACTTTTAAAACAAAAATAAAATAAGAGTTGTAATTTGGGGGTAGGGTTTTAAATTGGAGAGCCTTTTCTATTCAAATACTATAGAAATATATACCTTTTATAAACAAAATGATTCTGCAATTTAAAGTGAGATGATTCCTTTTTTAAAATTTCATATATATGATAGGTGTGGCGCCATTAGAAAACAAAAGAATTTTTTTTTGAAAAGTCTGTTGATTCATCTTCATTTTAGCTTGAAACTAAAAATAAATGGGTTTCTGGAGATAATTTCAAAGAGCGCAAATAAGCTTAATATGAAACATTTAAAATATTTGAATTTTAAGGAGCGGTCTTTAAACGTGATATATGAAAGATGAAAATAAAAACATGTTTAAAAATTTAATTTTAGATATATGCAAGAATAAATACACTATTTATGTATCTATTATTTAGGAAGAGGAAGAGTTACAATTTTTAAAGGGAGAAATAATAAACGTAGATGGCCCTGTTAGAAGAAAAAGAGCTTCACTGAATGAAACACAGTCCCTAGGATGGTTCATTGCAGACCATACAGCTGTGGTCCTGCAAGTACCAAATTCTGGCACTATGCAAAATAATTTCATAGGCTCTTTCCTTTGAGGTTAACTTCTCAAATTTATTTAAGTTTCAAATTAACACTGGGCCAGAACCTGTTTCCTTGGTAACCAAATCTTATTTAAAAATGCAATAATAAATATGCAAAAGATTGTCTTAAAAAACAAACAAATGTTTAATGAAAAATGTACAGTTTTTTCCTTTCATATAGAGTCTGCATTGGTTTTAGACATTTTTAATATGCGGCCTTCAAGCCTTAAAAACTAAGCCATGTTTCTACACATATAGAGAAAGCTTTGTACAGTGAGAGCTTTGCTATTTCTTCCTTTGTGCTCGGTACTTTCAAAATTAAGGTTTTCTGTGTAACGTGCTCCAAAATGCTGGTCAAGGTTTGGGTACAAAGGTGTAGTTTCATTATCACGAGTTCATCAGCGCCACTGAAACAAAAGGCATCTCAAAGATTCTGAGAATCAGAAAATGCTTGTGCTCTTGTTTTTCTTGATCCCTCCATTGGTAACCTCAGAGCCCTGGGTAGAGAAAGACCCAAAGCCAAGCCCACCCCAATGATAAGTGCACACATTGAGCCTTTGTGGAAATGTCTTTGTAAGTGTGTTAGGGGAAAAATGTTGTCAAACCTGAAACCTCCCTGAGTTTATTTCGATGTGAAGAACCTTGAGATTCAGAACCATGTGTGTAAACAGTTGCTGTATTCCAGCAGCTTGTCATATTCCAAAGCACTGTCTGTAAAATCAAACCTCTTACGGGCTAAAGGTTTGTTGTTGCTGTTTTTGTTGTGTTGTTTTGAGGCCAACTTAAATATTTTGCTTGGAGTCTTTCTCTGGCTCAGTTTTATTAGATCATGATTCATCTCATAGTGATTTCGTTCTTTGGGCTGCCATGAAATATCCTTCCTGCAACACCTTTTTTTTTTTTTGGCTGTTCGGGAGCCATTTTCCTTCCTGCCTGTGACTTAAAATGACTAAGTACATTCTGAATATAGCATCAATCAGAAGATCATAAACTGAAGGGAAATGTCAGAAACCTGATTCAGTATTGCCTATTTATTTTAGTACCAGTAGCATTAACAGTTGCAATAGGATCAAGCTAATTGTTATTCGCTCTTGAGCAAATAATGAGCCAGGCATTTGTAATTAATATACTGTTGCTATTCAGAAAGATACACCTACAATGCCTTTGATAGGCTGGTACAAATTAATCATTTTGAATCCATTTGATTCTTAATCACAAGATTAGATGGGTTCAATGGAATTGCTTTACCAGAAAATGAATTCCTGATATATTCAACAGTGGATCTCCTCTTTATAAAATGTCAATCCTTTTGTTTCTAACTGAAGCATGGTTGTGTCATCTTGGAGATTTTCAGCCCTAATAATTTTTTGTGGTATTATTCATTTATGTTGCTCTTGGTCTTGCCTAAAAGAATTTTAAACACAATTCAAGAAGCTTGAAAGCCAAATAAGAATGTTGGGAACTATATTGTACTATTGTCATTCTAATAAATAGCCCAGTGAATGGAAGACTAATTATTATGTATTACTTGATGTGTTTTGCGTTAATGCCTTGCCTCCATATTCCACAGAAATGTTTACAAGGCACAGTGCTTTTCTAAACTTCCCCATTTATAATTATTATTGGATTTTCTAGAGTAGCCAAAAACACCTCCTGCCAATTGTAAAGGATGGCACTTACCCCTTCTCATTGTCAGAAGGCTATGCTTACTCTATTTACACTTTTTTAGCTAAGGTGTTTCATATTGGGCAGGCCAGAGCAGGTGCGGCAGGAAAAATGTGCAAACAACTGTTTTGTTCTCACCAAAATGAAATGGGCAAATCTGTGGTTTTCTGCCTGAATGGTTTATGGTATAATTTTCTCAATTCTTTTTTTCTTTGGAAAATAGAAAATGTTTTTCCAAGCCTTAACTTGTTTTTTGTTTTTTTTTTAAACCTGTCTGTAGTCAGGTAAATGGTAAATATTACATTCAGTCATCCAAAATACATTCACCCGGTTGATAGTTATTGTATCAGTATCTTCTAATTAAAAGATTTCATCTCTTTCTACTAGAGTGATGTTGAGCTACCTCAATCATTTTACCATGGCTCTCTCATAGATAGACTGGTAGCCAGGCCATGTTTTAGAGCTGGCTGACATAGGGAGAAGATTCTAGAAAAAGATCTAGTACCTTTCTTCCTGGTATTAAATCATGCTAAGCCTTTGAGTGCCTGGTTGACACACTTATTGAGCACCTATTATATGCCAGGCATATTTTAGAGGCTAAAAATACAGTAATAAACAAGAGAGACTAGGGGCTGCTTCTTATAGACCTGCCTCCAGCGTGGTGGGTAAGGGTGCTGCGGGAGGGGGGAAGATAAATTTAATATAAACAATTGATTAAAGAAGACAAGTGTAAAGACAAAAAATAAAATAAAGTTTAAAGAAAGCAATGTGAGCCCTGGCTGGTAGCACAGTGGATAAGGCGCTGGCCTGTGAACCCAAAGGTCACTGGTTCGATTCCCCAGTCAGGGCAACATAACCAGGTTGCAAGCCAGGTCTCCAGCCAGGTCCGTAGCTGGAGGCAGGTGAAAGGCAACCATACACTGATGTCTCTCTCCCTCTCTTTCTAAAAATAATAAAAATCTTTAAAAAAAGTAACGTGACATATTGGGAAGAAGAGAGACCCTTTAGAATGGTTAGCCAGGGAAAGCTTTTCTAAAGAGGTAGCATTTAAGTGGAGACCAAAAGATAAGAAAGATTCAGCTAGGGGCAGTCATTACCAGACAGGTGGGCTCATACTCAAACTGCAGATTTTTCTTTTTTAGTGTGACCGCCACTGATATCAGAGCCAGGTTTGATGGCTTTGTGGATTGAGCCTTATTTAGGTAAGCTTCCCCTTCAGTGAGAAGGTGAGCCAAGCCCTCTAGGCGGATTTCCACCAAATTCCCAGAACTTGGTGCCAGTGGAGTCATTGCCTTTGACTCAGTCCCACCTGGAAACAGCCTAAGAAGGCTGGATATTGCAGTCCTAGGTGGTGATGACATTTTGGTGCAGGTTCAGTGCTAACCCAAGAAATCCACAGAAGAAAAGCTTCTCAGAGCAAAAATTAAAAAAAAAAAAAAAAAAAAATCCTGGGAAGCTATTTGCTTTATTTTTCATAAGAATTCCAGAGTTTAAACTTAGGGCCAAACATTGACCTAGACATTTCCTTTAATTTTTTTCAAAGGCAAATGGTGGAAAGGCCTATTCCATCTTGCCCATAAATTGTCATTGTCCTCCAGTGCCTAATACCCTGCAGTTCTGCAGACCTCTTTGACTGTTGATGGATTTCTAAAGACCTCACTACTTGGAGTGGTATTTATTTGAACAAATAATATGAAGAAAATTCTTCTTAAAAAATCAGAATTCTTTCATGCCTTATAGGTCGGTCTGCTGCCTGATTAAAGTCCAAGAACAAAGGGATGGGTTTTTATACATACATGTTAAAAACTATAAGGCCCTTTGAATATTTCAAAAACAGCTTCTCAAATTGATTCATAATTTAATTGAGTTTGCTTATTACAAGTTATAGGTTCCCTGGCTGACTCCACTGAAATGCTCCACTGCATGAAGACTGTTCTAGTCCTTTGTAGAAGAATATTGTCCATTAGTGAAAAAGGGAGCATCAACAATTCATTTCACTTCTTCCAGCATTAGTTGGGCATCTGCTGTGTGGCAGACACTGCTATAACCCTGGTAGAATGGAATATGACGTGAAGCTCTGGTTCAGGTTCCTACACAAGCCTAGGACGTTGTATGGGCAAGCACAATTGTGTGTCCTCTCTGTTTCAGAATGAATGAATAATGTGCTGTTCTCTTGGTGGCCTTTTATACTGCTCCCTGAAGGCCAGCCTTCAGTTTGGGGCATCTCAGCCAACAGCAAGGATGGCTCTTCCCTGGGACACTGTGTCCCATCCTCATTACAGGTGCCTTGGCTCCTAATAAGCCACCGTATGTCTGGCTTCCCTGCTCCAAGCTGGTCTGCTTGCCTTGCCAGGTGACCTGGATGATGGCTGCCATCCTTTTGAATTCATGAGCAGATGTTAGGTTGAGAAGCCCCTGAATGCAAAAATTTGAATTTGTGATGCAGGCAAGATGCTTCTGTTTTTTGGTTTGCTTTGCTTTGTTTTGTTTTGTTTTATTTTTCACCTTACCTGGCTGAAGGTTGGGGGTCTCCCTGCTGGCTATTCTGCTGCAGGCTTTGTGGGCAGCAGGTACATCAAAGACCAGTTGCCAAAGCACTTGTCCTTGTTAGGTGATCCCAGCATGGCTCTCCGTGGCCTAAATGTCTCAATGACCAGAAAAATTGTTCTTTTGATCTTATTCTGCATCCTTTTCCTTAATGGCTCCCTTGCTTCCACAGCTATTCCTGCTCAGGGTTTGAGACCAGCACTTGTGTCTACCTCACTATATTTGGCCTTCAGAAGGGGTTTGTTTTTTTGTTTTGTTTGTTTTTTAAATGTCAGTGTAAACAATTTTTCTGTGCTCATGAAAAAAGTGAGAGCTTTCATGATTTTCTTCACATAATAAAATAAACTTCTCTCTTCCTTTCCCCCAACTCCCCTCCCCAGTCATTGCTGCCAAATGGATATTTTGAAATTCCTTTTCCTTTGCCTGCTAAAATCTTCTACCCTATCTGGGTAGAAGATTGCTCTAATTAAGGCCTTACAGTCCTGCCCATCTTCCCCAGCGCTGAGCACGACATGGAGTCCCTGCCCGGAGGGCCTTACAAGCCAGTGAGAGAGAAAACAAAAGCCACCAGCTGAGAATGTGGTTAAATCCCAGAAGGGCAATGCCCTTGTCATTTTTTTCCATTCCTCTTGTTTCTTGAGCTGTGGAAGGGAAAAGGAGAGCCTTTAGTAAGGAAAGAAAGGGGCCACATCATAGAGAGATTCTCTTGAAATTGCAGGATATTGGGGAGATGATGTGGAACAGAACCGGGTGGTCAGCTGAGAGGCAAAGTGGCGGGATGGAGATGACTGCAGACTGAGAGGGCAGCAAGGGGGTGCAGAAAAGAAGAAAGGGAACAAAGGGAGCAGTCAGGAGGCAGGCGTGTGGGCGAACAAAAGGAGACGCTGCGGTGCTGCACCCTGAAGCTGGGGGGTGCAGGGTCCAGGGGAGAAAGAATGAGGAGTTTCAATTAGAAAAGGAAGACTTGGGAGAGCCCCTGCCAGGCAGGCTGCAGGCCTGTTGTACAGGGCCTGGGTGCTCTGTTGTAAGGTCTGGCTTTGGTCATAATGTTGCCCTCGCTGCTTAATTGTCCCACGTGGGCTATTGTGAAACTCTACTGACTGACGTCGTTAGAGGTGATTTATCCCTGAGTCTTATGAAGTCTCCATCCCAAGGCCCCCCTTCTACATGCTGAGGATGCCAGAGGGCCCCACCCCCTATGCGTACCAGACCTGGATTAACCTTTCAATTAAATGAGCAGCATTATCATTCATCCTGTAACCCAGCGCTTTTGGTTTTCTACAATGCTCAACTCTCAGTCTGGTGATAGACCTAGAATACCTGTGTTAAGCTGCAGATTTTAGAAACACTTCCCTGGAAGTCCTGTTGCCTACCGCAGGCACCCTCCTTTGCTTTTGCAGCACCCAAAGCCAGTCATTCCTTGCTCTTCACCAGCCCATCCGGCCACTCATCTGAATGCCTGATAAGCCGTCTCCAGTGGATATTTCGATTGTTTGAATTTTGAGTTTCCAGGAGACCAACACCTGACTGGCACACCAGCACTTAGTATTGTCACCATCCCTGTTCTTCTTGCTTAGTTCTTAAAGGACTGTGAAGCACAGAGTTTAGGTGCTGTGTGCACCCGAGGTCCACTTTATTCTATTCTTGAGAGAACTGCGGCCAGAGAAGTTGTAATTCTCCAGGTCACTCGGGTAGTTAAGGGGTTGTGCTTGTCCTCTAGTGCAGTGCTCTTTCTGCTGATGCTTTTAGGTCACAGAGGAAGTTCTAAGCTTAGGGGCTTGGAAGCTTTTTCTTTTTTATTTATTTATTTTTTTAAAATTTTATTGTTGTTGTATTACATCCATCCCCTTTTTGCTCCCCTCTGTCCCCCTCCCCACCCACCCATTCTCCCCAAAGTCAATCCCACCTGTTGTCCATGTCCATGGGAAGCTTTTTCTATAAATGGTAAATATGTGGTAGATATGTTGTAAGTACTTATATAACAACAGAGAAGAATTTCCACTAACTTTTTATTGGTGAAATTAAAACATGATAATATATTAAGTATAACAATAATATATGTACTGTCATAGATACAGAAATGACTGGGGCTGTGTTCCAATAAAACTTTATTTATGGACACCGAAATTTGAGTTTCATGTAATTTTCATGTCATAAAGTATTCTTTTTTTTTTTTTTCCCCAAGCATTTAAAAATGTTAAGAACCATCCTCAGCTTGTAGGTTATACAAAAACAGGTGGCAGCCCTGGCTGGTGTGGCTCAGTGGATTGAGCACCAGTCTGCAAACCAAAGGTCGCTGGTTCCATTCCCAGCCAGGGCACATAACCAGGTTGCAGGCCAGGTCTCCAGCCAGGTCCCCAGCTGGAGGCAAGTGAAAGGCAATCTTACACTGATGTTTCTCTCCCTTTCTTCCTCCCTCCCTTCTCCTCTTTCTAAAAATAACGAGTAAAATCTTTTAAAAAACAAAACAAAACAAAACAGGTGGCAGGCCTAATTTGGCCCATAGACCACAGGTTGTAGGCCCATTTTCTAAGTCAAAATCTGCAAACTAGGGGCCCACAGGCCAGGCCAAGCCAGTCCACATATGTATTTTGTTTGGCTTTTAACAATAGTTTTAATTGATTCAGTTACCAGTGTTTTTGTTTTCTGTGGATAATTTTTAAATTGTATTAATTTTTTTCTTCTAATTATGAAAGTAAAATATAACTACTGTGAAATAATTTGGATATGTTCTTTCAGTCTTTTATCTATGCCTGTGACTTTGTTAATAGTTGAGATATTTTGTAGATAATTTTGTATCTTCTTTTTAGTCACTTAATGTTATGGCATAAACCCTTTATGTCATTTTAAAGTCTTTCAATAGCCTAATCT
This sequence comes from Noctilio leporinus, assembly GCA_004026585.1. Taxonomy (NCBI): domain Eukaryota; kingdom Metazoa; phylum Chordata; class Mammalia; order Chiroptera; family Noctilionidae; genus Noctilio; species Noctilio leporinus. Next base: position 108,386 of record PVIW01001791.1, read on the forward strand.
TTTAAAACTTTATCATGAAAATTTTAAACAGATGGAAAGACTAGTTTAATGAGCACCTGTGTAGCCATCACACAGCATCAACAATCGCAACTGCTGGCCAATCTCATTTCATATCAATCTTCTCTAGTATTATTCTAGTATTATACTAAAGCAAATCTCAGCTCATATAATTTTATATCTAAATATTGTAGTATCGTTCTTTAAAAGATAAGGAAACTAAGAGAAAGCCCTTTTTCTTAGGATATAAAAGTTGAAGTATTTAGGCTAAAAGAGAATGACACCTGCCACTTACAAATGGTTCAGGAAAAAATAACAGATAGATATAGGTAGAGTGTATATAAGGTTTTTTTTAACTATTTTTGCAACTTTTCTATAACTTTGAAATATTTCTAAATAAAAAGTTTCTAAACTATGGATTACTTTAAAAATACATTAAAAATGTGAGTTACTAGGAAACTCACATAGTATCTTTATCACACTAACAAAAACAACAATTTTTGTGTGTGTGTGAAGATTTTTATTTATTATTTTCAGAGAGAGGGGAAGGGAGAGAGGCAGAGAGGGAGAGAAACATCAACCTATGTCACCTGCCTCCAGCTACAGACCTGACTGGAGGCTTGCAACCTTATTGTGCCATGGCTGGGGAATTGAACCAGCAACCTTTGGCAACAATTCTTTAATAACATCAGATATAGTCAGCATTCATATTTATCCAATCAGGTCATTAAAATTATTTTGTTCAAAGTATAATTAGAAATAAGGTCCACACAGTGCAATTAATATTTTCTTATATTTACTCTGTAGATTTCCCTCCATCTCTTTCACTTATCCTTGCTATTGCTATAAAAAGTTGTTGAAGAAAGTTTGTTTGATCTGTAGAAGTTTGATGATTGCATTCCTTGGTGCTGTTGTACATGTTCCTCTGACTCAGAAATTTCTTATAAATTGGTAGTTAGAACTAGAGACTTGATCAGATTCAGACACCTTTCTTTTTCTTTTTTTTTTTTAAGTAGTCAACATTTCATATTTTATATAAAATTTTTAGTTTTTGGTTTCATTGGAAAATTCAGCAGATCTGGTATTTCCACCTGGCAACAACTGGTCTGGGGCTGGGCGGTGACCACCCCCACTCCCCCACTTAGGTGGGATACCAATTATCCATTATCCTGTTGGCCTCAGTTCACATTACTTCCTGCTTGGCTTCTGTGGGCACTGGAAGTTGACACCCCTATTCTAAACATTGCCTCTTCCTGGGCTTTGGTAGACTTCTCAACCCAACATTACAAGAGGCCTGTCAGGAATGTGGTGGAGATTAGAGAAAATTATTTGGAAAGGCACTTTCTTAAAATGCTTGAAGGGGAAGAGATAAGCAGTCGTATCAGGAGAGGCCAAGTGATGGAATCTCGTGAGTGTCCAGGATGAGGGAAAGAGAAGCAAAATAAAACAATAATTTGAGTTCATGGAGTGCTACAAATATAGGAGGCAGGGTGAGTTACAGATTCCTAACCTATGGCGGGAAACAAAGGAAGCAGATGGGTTTAAGAGAGATGACATTTCTTACCTTAAGAAAAGAAGAGAAGGGGGGAAATAAATGTTAAATTGGCCAATAGTCCTAGGAAGGCAGTTGTAGCATAACAAAAATCATGGGGATTTTTTTTTTTTTTTTTTAATGAGCTAGTAAACAAGAAAAGTCTCCTAAAAAGGCCACTGGAAAAGGATCAGGAGTCATGCTGTGGAGATGTTCAAGAACTGATAGAAATTTAAGGAGAGAAGACAGAATCTTGGAAGTCATAGGTCGTTGTTGTTTTTTGTAATTAGCAAATGTATAAAAATGAAAAGTATGATGAAGTTATAGAAAAAGAAATCACATTTGTTTGTTTTGAAAAGAATAAACCTTTCCAAAAAAGAATAAAATTACGACAAGTTGGGACGTTTCTGGAAATTTCCAGATAGTTCCCCATAGTCCAAAGAATGATTAAGAGAGAGAATCTGCGATTGGTTATGAGGAAGGGTGGAAAATTTTGAAGGACAGGCTGATTATGTAATATTTAGGCTGTGGTGTTTAAAACTGTTGCCATGATATTTTAGTTATTAATAACAATTTGGGGAAATCTACTCACTTCTGGAGAAGCATTTAGCTCTAATGAGAGAGAAATGCCGCTGTTTGTGAATTCCCAAGTGGATATAAGGAGCCATTCATTTGCTAAGCCTCTTAGGAAAGCCAAAGCAGATTTCACCCTTAACAAGCTGTTGACAGCTTCTGATCAAGGTACCACCTTGGAACATGTCAGCAGCACAGAAAGTGGACTGTGGAGTCAGACCTGCGTTTAACTCCCTTTATGTCACTCATCATGTGACCCTGGCAGCTTACCCATGGAAAATTTCAAGGGTATAAAGGTTGCTTTACACACAGAAGCTATGATTCTTACCGCTTGGACGTAGGAACTTAGAGCTCTGAATACTTGACTTCCAGCACTAGCAGCCGCAATTGCTCACACTTACAGGGCACTTACTATGTGCTGGGCAGTACTGTAAATGCTTCATTCGCACTATCCCATTTAATCATCAAAAAGCTCTAAGAGGTAAGTGTAATACTAAAATTAGCCCCATTTTACAGATGAGGAAGCCACGGCTCAGGGAAGTTCAGTAATTTGCCTAAAGTTACGTAGTGAATGACCTTGTGAGTGACAAAGCTGGGCTCTAAACCCAGGCAGACAGAATCCATAGGCCAAATTACTTTGCTCTGCCACTTCCCACCTTCCAGCCTCACAGAAGCACAGAGAGCAATGCCTGAGGCTCCTAATTCAGGTGCCTCGATTTTGGTGGAGGTCAGAACGATTTTCATTTTCCAAAAGCCTCAATGAAAACAAGTAAACTTGCAATCAGACCGCAAGTTTCTTTAGGTTGGAATCTACGATTAATAATGGGTTAGTTCAAGTTTTGTAGAAGCTCTGATTGGCGATTACATACACAAAAATACTGCAGAATCGTTTATTTTTAAGTGGGAAGATGAAGCAGTTAATAAATGCAATTTAGTGTAATAGATCTTTCTAAACATGTGGCCCAGGGAGAGAGCAGAAAGGATGTGTGGCTTTGGGAGCTGCTAGCGTTCATGTTGCCCAAGCTGCCAGCCTTCAAAACCTTGCCTTTATTTTTCAATTGAATGTTCCTTTAAGGCAATAATTTCCCCTTGACTATTTTAAGTAAAAAAAACTTACAGGTTTTGTACATAATATTGGAATCCACTTTATTCATCAAAATGATCACGTTCTTACAACGTGGTCAGGAACTGGGATGTAGAATTGCAAACACAGTATTCCAAACTGAAAACAGGATGTACGTCAGCAAAGAACAGACTTTTTAGCCTAAGTTGTCACCTGAACCTACTCTAAAGAAAAATTTAAAAGGATACTCAGGATACCAAAACACAGGACACGTGGATGGGTTTTTAAAAACAAGCACACACAAAATTTGTACGTTAGGGCACTAGGCTGTTAGGTCCGCAACGAGTTCGTGGCAGGCTTCAGTAAACACTCTTTCAATAAGGAGTCCTGGATCTTGGAAGAAAGACCCTAGCAGGCGGGTAGTACCTTTAACTTAAGAAAACTGGGTCTTTTGCGTGAAATATCTGTTATATACCACGTGCGGAAAATCAATCTAGGCCTCTCCTGATAGCCATGGGAAAGCGCAGGTGACACCCCTATTCCTGACACTCTGATTAAATTAAAACTACATTTGACTTTCTCCGAATCCTGCCTCCTTCAAATGCGCAGTTTTTGAATGGGTCCGGGACCCAGGTACCCTTCTGCTGGCCCAGGACTTGTTCTGATAGTGACTAGGCTCTGTGACTGTAGACACCTAACCAAATTGTCCTTCCGCCGGTTCCGAGTTGTTTTCCTCGGAGAAGGGGGAGGCGGAGGCCGCTGTCCGCTCGGTGAGGTCTGGGGCCTCGCGGGGCCATCGTGGGTGTCCCCGAGTCCCGCCGCTGCTCTCCCGGGGCCTCGTCCTCAGTGCGGCGAGTCCCCCGGGGCACCAGCCGGCGGGACAGAGGGTCGGGCCGGCCTCCTCGCAGACAGGCCGCGTCCAGTGGCCCGCGCCGGGGGCGGGCCGGGCTGGCAGAGCCCAGCCGCCGGCGTCCATTTTCTGGGCGGTGCTGTGCGGCGCGGCGGCGGGCCTGGCGGGTCCGGAAGCGCCATGGACCCCCGGGGAAACGCGCTCGCCGCGCAGGAGTCGAACCCTGTAAGTGCCCGTCGCCGGGTCTGTGGGCGCGGCTGGGTGGGCCAGGTGCGGCCAGCGGGCGCGGGGCTCCGGCTCGGCCAGCTGCCCCCCGCCGCTCTCCAGGGGGGAGCACCGAAACCTGGCTGGGAAGCCCTGGCAGAGGGCTGCGAGCTCCGCCAGTGCAGGAGAGCCGAGCGTCCGCAGGGAAAAAGCGTCCGCAGGTGCCCGGGCTCCCGGGCCTACGCCAGAGGGGGAGGGGGCTCAACTGCGGAGTCGGAGCAGGTTGCGCCGCAGTTAGTGGCCCAACTGCGCAGCTGTGCTGGAGGGCTGGGGGACGGGGAGAAAGGCGCACCCAGGGGACGCTCTGGGCTCAGGTCCACCAGGCTCGGGCATTAACCTGCCAGACGCACCTCCTCGCTCCCGGACTTCGACTGGGACCCCAGTCCAGACCCTACGGAAACCTGATGATTTCCTTGGTTCAACACCAAGCCCCTGGAATTGAATGGAAAAGGCAAAAGCAGGGCCCTGCTCCTAGGGGGTTGCAATCCCAGACTCCTACTTCTGCAGTCTAGTTAGGACTGCTCAGTTGGTCCAGTACGACCGCCTGCTATTAGCCACTTCTTTGCAGGGTATAGGATATCTATCACCTTAGATTTTAGTTCATCACGATTCCACTTTGTAACTCCTGCTCTGCTATAGGTAAGTGACTAATTCCATTCTTTGGCCCTAAATGAATACCGCTTTTGAGGATTCGTTATAAATGATATGTGTTATGGTGCCTTATACATATTTTAACGGTTAAAGACTTTTCTCCTAATTAGGAAGCTCAGCTACTCGGCCAGGTTCTCCTGGTTGAAAAGCATAGGAGGATTTAGTGCATGGCTTCAGAGAATCTTCTAGTAAGGTGCTATATTTAAGTGTGGTGTTTTTCCAATGGAGTAGAGCCCCATTAGAAGATGGTGAAACCAGTTTAGTGGGTTACTATTGGAATTTTTAAAAAGATATAGAATATATATATATAATACAACATAGAAAACGGAATAGAATAGAAAGTATGAGTGCATTGCACATAGTAAGCATTGTTTTGATGTTTTGAGATTTTGGGGTTTGTTTATATAATTTGTAAAAACGATGGGTCACTGTTGAAAAGTTTTTAAAGCCCTGACTTACAGTTTAATAACCCAGGCTTTGGAATCTATTGAACCTGGGTTTAAGTCCCGGATCTAACAGAACCTAGTTGTGTGACCTTGAGAAATACCGTGACCTCTCAGAGTCTCTTTTTGTATAGCTGTGAAGTGGGGAAATGTCCCCTATATTTGAGGGTTATTACGAAGACTGTATGAGGTCACGTATGCCAATCACTTTGCTCAGTGATTGACTTATAGTAGGTGTTCAAAGCACATGCTAAAACATCAAATCCTGACAGCTAGTTTTGCAACATTGTGCTTTTTCTTTTCTTTCTTTTCGTTTTTTTTTTTTTTTTTTAGATCTTAATGTGGAAGAGATGGAAAACTCAGAACCAAGGATTTCCAAGTGATTTCTTCCAAAACACAAGAAACTAACGTTGTTAAGGCTGGTTCCTTCTACTTGAGGTAACTGAATTTGCGTGTCTCCTTAGTCTACATGAAAGAGGAAATGGTTTTTCCAAGAGACTGAAGGACTCCCAAGGGGCATATGATTTGTGCCAGTGATCTACCAGGTTTGGGGGTTACAAGGTGGCAATGATATTTAAGCAAACTGTTATTAGGGAGACACAGTGTGTGAAGCCTCCGTGATGAAGGGTGAACTAAGTGAACGGGCTCCAGGACAACGGATTTCCCATTTCAGTTCTGCCAGTGACTGGCATGGGAGCTTCTATGAGTCGCTTTATAGATCATTAGGCTGAAAGGACCCGGAGATGTTACTGGTTCCCAAAGAGTTTAAGTGACTCTTTAGGATGACCCAGTTGACTGGGATAGAGGTAGTTCTGCAACTTGGATCTTGATTGCTTAGTCATGCAGCCAGCCTCAGGGCCTGCTGTGGGGTGAGCACAGGGCTAGAACCTTAGGCTAGAAGTATGAAGGACCCACCCCACCCCCAGGACACTTGTAATTTTTGCATTGAAGTACTGACAGCTCAGTCTACTAAATGCTACCTTTGAGGCACATACAGAGACCCAGATGATGACAATAACAACTGCCTTTTATCAAGCCCTTATGTGTGTATGTGTTATGTAAAGCATTGTGTTATGGGATTAAGTATTGTATTTTTATTTATTCCTTACAGTACCCCTACAAGGTAAGGAAGAATAGATGTGAAGTACTGAAATGTAAAAATGCAGGCGTCTCATTCTGCATTTATGGTGCACATTCCATATGCAGAGCACAGTGCTAGGACCACAAAGTGCAAGGAAAAGTGCTTGCTGTGGAGCAGCCCGCATCGTAAACCCTAAAGAGGCGTTTTAGGGTTGCCTGACCTCTCCTTCACCTGCTTTTCCTGCAGCCAGAGTGGGATCTGTCACAGGAAGAGTTGGCATGCCATAGTTTTTGCCTCTCAGTACAATTTTCTCCTTTTTTTCAAATTTAACATTTCCTCCCATCTATGAAAACATCTATTTTTAGTTTACATACAACAGGAAGGCCTTCTCTGAATTCACCTATTTATTTGTTCATTCAAGAAATGTTTATGGAGCTCCTACAAGGCACTTGGGTATTCATGCCCAAACATAGCACCACGTTTTTACCACCGTGATATTAGTCATACTCAGTCTCTCAGCAAGGAATCATCATCGTTCAGTAGTTAGATATTATCTGTTGTTAACATGCTAGAATGCCAGCTCCAGGAATGTTGGAGACTGACCCATAAATAGGATTCCAACTAGATATACAGGAAAATCTTTTCTTCAAATCTTCAGAAAGGAATTTCTTTCTCTTTTAAATTTTGCTTTTGTCATTACTGTCATCTACTGATAGAGACCTTTTATTTGCATACTTAACCTGTAGGCAGAGAGAAAAACCAGTTTGGCAAGTGGGCTTTCTTTGACTCAAAATGCTTTTTTTTTTTTAGCTTTGCCGGCCACATAGCACTGTGAGTGTTCAAAGTAAAGTAATTTAAGAGATACTTTAATTAAAAGGTACAGAGTTAGAGATAGTGCCAATAATTGCATTAAGCAACAGAAACCAGGTTGTAAGTCTTGAATGCTACTTGTAGTAAACCTAAGCCCCAAACAGAACAAATGGGATGTTGAGAATGAATGTGCTTTGCAAACTTTTAGGAGTTCTATAAATGTTATGCAGCAAAGACTTACTGAGTAACTACTATGAGTATGACCCTGTGCTCCAGAGAACAGAGGATTCAGAAGCAAAAAGACCTGGTTTCTTCCCTCTCAGTCCCTGTGTTATAGGTGAGGAAATAAATATGCAAAAGTAACTGCGTGGTAAATGCCAGGAAAAAACCCCAAGGACATTTTGGTAATTTGAAGAAGAAGAGTTCCTTTTTTCCTCTAGGAATCAGGGGACTCCTTTTTGAGAAAAAAACATTTATGTCATCCTTGAAGAATACGGAGTTTCCATCAAAGAGTTGAGGAGAGGGCATTTGAGATAGAAGTAGCAGGAGAATAGGAAAGCGTGAAGTATATTCAGGGAAAGGTGGTGAGCCCAGCTGAGTTAGAGCTGGTCCATACAGGCATTGAGTGGGAAATAAAACTGGAAAACATCTGGTATTGAACAATCCTGGTCTTGAATGCTGAGCTGGGAAATATGAATGTATTGACCAGGTATTTGGCTGCACGTTGGAGTGTGCTCCTGTGGTAGCTCATGGGAAGATGGGGGGTGGGGGCAGAGCAGAAACCAGTGGCAGGGAGACCAGTTGGGAAGCTCCCACAGGCCAGTAAGGAAAAGGGCAGGAGGAAGGGCTGACATGGGTGATAACAATGAAATGCGAAAGGAACAAATGCAAAGGGGAGAACAAAGAAAATCTGACATTTCAGTAGAGAAGAACAGCTGATGCTGCCACAGATTGCCAGAGTGGTGGTACCCATGAAAGAAGCCTGGAATGAGGGGAGAGGCTGCATTTTAGAGGTGCTGAGTTTGAAGTGTTGAAGTATGGCATCCCCAGACAGGTAGGCGCTTTGTGCTCCAGAGGAAGGCCGGGGCTAGTTTTGGACTCGTTGGGATATAAATAAGTTAAGAGGTGGGAGAAGAGATTTCCCTGGAAGAGAATATAGGGAGGCATGGAGCCTTATGAGAAAAGAAGGAAGGACCTACAGAGGATCGAGAGAGAAGTTTGGCAAAAGAGCAAGGAAGAACCGCAAGAGAGAACATGACTCCAGAAGCCAGCAGGAGGGGGTTTCCCGGCGGAAGGAAGCCGGAGTGTCGGGGTGGGCAGGATGGTCGTTGGATTGACAAGTGCTAGATCACATGTTTGTTGGTATTTTCTTTGGTGTAAGGTAAATTTGACTAGCAGAAGGCATATTTAGATGTTTCATTTGCAGAAATGTGTAGCTTGTGCAAATTAAGAATCACTGTTAATTTGACCCTAGCAAGCCTCAAAACATGCTTCTGATTACTAAAATTTAGGCTGTTAAATGTGGTTTTGAAAATAGTCATACCCTTCATTCTGTTGTCGGCTGACAGACCAGAGAATATTCGCTGATACTGTAAGTTCTTTAAAAACTACATTTCTGTTGAGGCAAAAGTTTTCTAAAAGTAATTTAATTCATTTGCCTTTTTACCATATGGCTATCTTATGACGTGTGTGTGTGTGTGTGTGTGTGTTTTCATAGGCATATGAGCTTAATACAATGGAATGAGAAGACTGGGGTCAGATAAATCTAGTTTCACAACCTCGCTGGGCCATTTTCCAGGCTTGTGACTTCAGTAAAGTTACTCTCTGTCTAGCCTAACTTTTTCCATCCATAACTCAAATAGGATTATTTTGAAGATTGATTAATGTATGATTTGATCAGGATCCATACCATAGTAGGCAGTTAAATAAACGTTGATTCTCTTCCCCTGATACCTTGTGTAGGTACGTAGATTTCTACTTAATGTGCAACTATCCACAAAGCCTTATCTTTATGACTCACTGTCATGTGTTAGTTTTATCATAGAAAGAGCACATTCCTGCTATAGTTAATATACCCTGTGATAGTTCAAGTGACTTTCAGCTTAATATGGATAAGAATCAGCCTGGCACAGAGAGATTCTAATTCAGTAGATTTAAGGTAGGGCCCCTGAGAATCTTCATTTTAAACTATCACTGATGTGATGAAATTAACAAATGCCAATTGGTAGGAAGAGATAAATTTGAGATTTGATACGCAGATTTCAAGTCCAATTTCTATAAGAGACAACATGTCTATGCTCAGCAGTTTTATATTTGTATCATTTATGGATTACAGTTGTAATAAGATAAAAGCAAATGAATCCCAGATAATGAAAGAATGGTGGCATTATCGCACCTCACCTTCACTGTCCGTCCACAGCAGTGCTGGGCAACAAGCAGCCCCCAAACCAGCTTCTTTTCCTATGGAATGAGTGGTGAGACCCTCACCCTGTGCTCAGAGTTTGCAAAACAATTATAACTGTAAATGTTATCAGTACAGTCATGCCATTAAAACATTTTAATGCATTTATCTGTGTCTTCTGGTTGATACATATCTGTCAATATATTATATTTCTTATTCTCTGAATCTTGGAGTCATGTTATTTTGAGGCTAATTCATGTTCGTGTACCCCAACCTGATTTTATAGAAAATCATTTATCTTCTTTTTCCTCCTAGTCCTAACTCTCTGCTTATTCACAAGAAAGAATTGAGACATATATACATGTTTGGTAGTAAAGCTACATAGGGAGACTATAAAGCATATATACTTGTATATATTGAGCTGTGTTTTATGTTCCTTGTACATAACTTAAAAATCAGGTGGCTCTTCGATGGTTTGCTTTTCTTGGAAGAAGATACCAGTGACCTGGACTTTGCCTAGAAACAGGATTTCTCTGTCTATACCCGTAGGTCCCTAGAGGGTAAGAGACTGACTTTCATGGAGTCAGTTCTGCACTTTATGTACATTATCTAAGCCATCTTATTAGAAGCTCAAAATAACCTGGTGTGGTAGAATTGGGACAAAAGAGGCTCAGTAATGTGGCCAATGTTATAGAGATGAGATTTTCACACCCTGGGTCTTACCTGACTCCAAAGTTCTGCCTCTTCTCTCCACACCCAGGTTGTTTCCCGAGCCACACACTGAGTGTGCTTGATTGATCACTGTTCCTAATTTTAGCTTAGAGACTTAGAGACCCTTGTCTCTGGTATTATTGTAACCAGAATTTTTGATAAGAAGCAAGCGAAGCAGAGGTAATGTGCAGACTTCAATGTATTGAATAAATATCAACTCTGTGTGCCAGGTACTAGAGCAGAACCCCACCCTCATGGGGCCTCCTGTCTCCCTTACCTGTCTTGATCTACCACCTAGCTGCTGCAAGCTTGCCTCAGGACACCCATGGGTTTTTCTGCGCTGATTAGACCAATCAGTTTGTGTCTTGTTAGAACTGTCACTGTCCCTCTGCCCAGTTCAATGTTCCCAGGGTGGCCATGCTAGTTGAAAGTTTAAAAGACTTCCTTGGGGGTGTTCAGGGTTTGTTGATTACCCTCTGTGGCCCAGAGGAATTCCGTGTAGGGGTTGAGGGAGAGCCCAGAGCCCTGTGGAGAGAGATAAGAAGACCTCCCGGAACAGACGGGAGGCGTGGGACTTCTTCCCTTGCCCCAGTGTGCAACCTTGGGAAAGAAAGTCAAGTATCTTTGCTGGCTTGGTTTCCTTACCTATAACCAGAGGTTTGGCTCAGTGACAGTTAAGGTTCCTTCCAGTAGTAATTTCTTTCCACTCCAGAAAAGCAGAGGTGCTGAGACAAAGTAAATGAACTTCATGTCTGAGGTCTTCCAGGAGTCCCGACTTCAAAACTCCCTCCGACCGTCCTCATGCACATGGTAGTACTAGCCAGACTTTGAATTCAGCCTTTGCCCCGTACTCTTATGGGGAGAGTGCCTGAATTTAAGGGTGGAAGAGATTGTCTATTTGGGAGGAAATGAGCATTCTTAGAGAAAGATTGAGACTAGCTGGAAGGCAGTCAAAAAGGTGGAAAATCAGCCCTGGCTGGTGTGGCTCAGTGGACTGAGCACTGGTCTGCAAACCCAAATGTCACTGGTCCAATGCCCAGAAAGGGCACATACCCAGGTTGCAAGCCAGGTCTCCAGCCATGAACCCAGCTGGAGGCAGGGGAAAGGCATTGGTGTTTCTCTCCCTTTCTTCCTCCCTCCCTTCCCCTCTCTCTAAACATAATAAAAATATTTTTTAAAAAAGTGGCAAATGGGAGGTAGGGTATCACGGTTTCACATCTTATGGCTAGAAAGATGTGGCATAAACTAACCCAACCTCTTCATATTCCATAAGAAAATGGACTTACTCAGGGTCACACAATCAGTGTCAAACTGGGGACAGAACCCAGTGTTCTGTTCTCAGTTCAGTATGCTATCTGCAGAAACAGGTAGGTCCTGTCCCAGGGCAGGTTATCAGGCAAGTAGGAGATCGCCATCTGCAAGCAAAGCTTATTAAAGGGGCTGAACGGTTTTGTTGGTGAGAGGGACCCATAATGCCTGCTGGGCTTCTAATAGACATGCAAGGGGACACCATGATGCAGACTTCTGTCCTGTTGAACCACTTGGGTTCTTGTTGTTTATGGTCGTCAAGAAGATGTCATTTTAAACTGGGGGAGGTATAAATCTGTTTCCTATTTTGTTAAAGCATTGTTCCTCTCTAATTTAAATGAAAATTACTAAGCTATACCATAATTTAATTTTGAAAGATCATACTCTCAGGGAGTATGATGAAGACCAGCTTGCACAACCCATTTTATCGGCTGCTGCTTTGAACATGTTCGTTCCAGAGTGCATTTGCAGGAGAAACCCAGTTTTAAGTTCTAGAGGGGTAACCTGGGGTCATTTCAGCAACCCGTGAAGGCAGACTTTGTGCAGGGCCAGGTGGAGATGAGCTGTCATTTCCTGCTTTGTGAGTTGACTAGTGTTTCTAGGCCCTGTTTTGTTTGTGTTCTTCTTCCTGTTCATGTGTCAGAACAACCTCTGGTTACAATTAGATAATAAGACCATCAGTTCACTGAAAACAGAGCTGAATGTATGTCTTGCAAGGTATGAGAGACTTGCATTCAAACCTCAGGCTCCCTGAACCTATGCGAATCCTCACATTAAGCATTGAGGTTTCTGATTAGCTCTAATAGAACGTTCACTCCTAGCCCAAAGTAAGGATTTCCTTTTTAAAAACCTACTCAGCATTCTGGTCTGCCCTGCTTATACCAGTTGATTCTGGCCGGAGAGTCCTTGCCATGAACTTGGAGAGTAAGGTTTCTCGATGCCGCCTCATGGCCATCAGTGGAAGCATCTCGCAGTATCCGAGGTCAGACCTGCTGCAGAACCCCACTCTGGTGTGTTCTGGACTTCGCTGGGACTAACACGAGTTCCATCTTTGCTTTAAACCAGAGTGGAAGGGAAGACCGCTTTGAGGTGCTAGGGTAGACAGAAAAAGTGATGATGTGGCGGTAGAATGAGGCCCCAAATAGGGTTTTTCTCCCACGTTAGAGAACTGGCCTAACCCAAGTGCTGTGCTGAACAGGGTTTTTTTAATTTGTCCTGTCAAGGTCTAGCAATTCTGGAGTTTTCTTGAGCCACTGCATACTGGAGCTTGACATTTTGCACAGAGGCATCGCTGTAAATTACCCGGGAGAACATTTCTTCCCTAAATGAATATACTCTACAAAGTGAGTTTTTCACCCTGTTTGTTGTGTGTATTTAATATTCATAATGTTTGTCTTTGATTTTGACACTTAAAAGAATCAGTCATGAGCTTTTTGCCATGTTCAAATGATCTCTTTTAAGACTTCTCTACTTAATGATACGAGTTTCTGATAAGATGATTTGTACTTCTATTTTAGGAAATATTATTTAGGTCTTTTTTAATTTTATGAAGTTTAAATGGGAGTCTTACCTCCAATCCTAGCTTTAAAAATGACCTATTTGCCCCCCATGAAGTTCCCTTAGCAGAGGGGATAATAAAAATAGGGTAACAGTCACTGTGGCGTTCAGCAAACAATTTGGAGGCCATGATTTATGTTGCTGGTTGGAAAAAAAGGTTATCTCTGTCTCTCGATAATTACTCTTGTGAAAGGTAAGTGGCTTGTATTCCCAGAGGGTCCCTTGAGCTCCTTGTTTGTTGTGTGCAGGTTTCCAGAACCGGTGGCCATTTTCTGTGAGTTTGCCTCCCTGTGTGTGTGAAACTCCTCCCACTGTGGCGTCTGAGCATTTGTTTTCTAAAATGAAAGCACAAGCAGAAACTGGAACAGTTCTACGGAACAGCCTGTTCTTTAGATATTTTTTTAGACCAGTATATTTAAAGCATAATTTTTCCAAACAGCCTGTTGTGCGTTTTTATCTGCAGTGGCTTTGGATTTGTTTTGGGAATTTTACTTGATTAACTCTAGACAACTCACTGTGTCATTGTTTCCTAGCCCGGCTGCCCCCAGATGATTTCATTCCAACACAGGTGAAAGGTGAACAGGGGGACTGTTTGGATACCTGACTAGGGCCGGAAACCTTCATTCGGTTTTAATTAAATTTATTTTGGGGCAAAGTTGGCAGAAGCTGGCCGGAAGTTAGCTCCTTTAATATTCTTTTCTCTACCCCACGAACAATTTTCCTCAGTCGATTTCTTTTGTCTAAACCAGTAAATACTTTTGTGTGATCAGCCAGAGCTTTTGTAGCATTTTCACAGCAGGAAAGTTGTGCATCTCATTGTATGTCACGCCTACCTAGGCTGCTTGACAGCTGCGCAGGTCACCTGCACCTCCTACACCCTGGGAGGAAGTGACTGTTTCACATCCCTGCGCTGCCTCAGATGTCTACGTGGCCACACCTGGCCTCCCTCCAGAGATTGCAGTGTAGTCAGCAGTGGCTCCAAACTGGAAAAATGGGAGGTGGAAGAGAAATGGTGGAAACCAAGAGGAAGTGTGTGTACAGGGAAAGTATGTATGTGGACTCAAATGTATGAGAGCCCAGGCACTTAGAAATTATCTTCATACATTTTGTGTGCGGACTCAGGTGGGAAACCACTGCAACTGCGGGGCTGGCTGTTAACAGTGGGGTGGGGAGGAGGCAAGGCAGAGCAGGACCAGAGAACTGCCAGCCTTTCCCCAGGAGGCCCCTGCCAGCATGAAAGAGTATAGACTGCTCTCCAGAACACAGGGAAGAGCCGTGTGCCCCCCCCCCCGCACTCCCCCCATCCTAGAAAATAATTTACATCCTTGGGTTGACCACCATTGTCCCCTGTGGAAGATTTCCTGAGGACACTGGTGATCTTGGTGAATGAGCTGTACTGTTGACCCTGTTGTTTGAAGCCCTGACCTCCAGGCAGGCCATGGTCCACTTCTGTGATCTAGTTTTGGGAATTGTTGTTGTGGGTCACAGTGATGGAGTGTGGTGTCAATACAGCAGATGCCGACCCAGCAAGCAGCTACCAAAAGAGGTGTGTGTGCAGGCTGCTAATGATGAAGATGGGACCCTCTTTTAGAAGGAGAGCTGAGTGACTTTGAGAGTGTGAATATGATATTTTGGAGTGCAGATTAGGAGTTGAATATCGCTTCCTTCTAGAAGCTTGAGCTGACTCTATAATTAAAGTGACTTTTAAAGCAAAGTGAAGAGTTTGATATTTGCCTCCCTGCCCCTTGGATTCATATATTAAGAAATGTTCTGCATGGGAATGAACAAGCTAGAGGGATCCTGAAATATATGGCCCAGGTATATTCCATATTACAGTGCCTCACCACCTATTCTTTATTAAGATGGGACACTGTGGTAGTTTTGAAAGCTTGAATACTGATATCTCACAATTTACATTTTAGCCAGATAGTGAATCATTGTCTAGATACTAAATACAGGCGGAACAAAACTTGGAAGTGGTTTATACTTACCATAGATTAGGGTCTAATAAAGGTGATAGGAATGTGCAATGTGAGCTGGGTATAAGAAGAAAGAGTGGTTAGATTGTGACCAACTGGAGGGTATGAAATTTTTAAAACACAATGTGGGGCTGAATGAAACAGGTTAGCAGGTTGGCAGTTAGAGAACTATATCATCTGGCTCTCAGTCCACCAGTCTGGATTTTCTCAACGGTAGCCGGCCTGGTCACTCTCCAAGACCCAGCCCAAGGAATATCACAGCCATTGAGCCTTCTCCATGCCATAGCAAATAAAGAAGCCACTTTGGATATAAACCATGTCCATCTCATACAGTCCAAGTAATCTGTCAGTAGAGCCAGCAGCAGAACTCAACATGGAAGTCCAAGGACATGTGGAGGATATCCAGAAAGGCATCAGACATGATCTTAATTAATCTGCCTAGTGCTCAGTATACCCATCTCAGGACGGGACAGAAGACTCCACCAAAGGAAGCCCTCCTTATCCAGGCATGTCACTGTCAAGGCAGCTGCCTGGAGCCAAGCCCACAGAGGCTAACCTGGATGGCATCTGGCGAAGGGATGACACTAAAAGACAGCAGGTATCTCTTGATATACCTGGTCTGTGGTATTGACTTGTTTGGCCCAAGGATGCTTTCTGAAATACCAAGCACTTAGCAACTTCCTAACTAGTCCTTGACTGGGACAATGTGAAAATTGTCCCCTCTCTCTGTTGACACTTGATTGACCTTCTACACATCCTGGAATTTATAATGCCTTTCCATTTTTCTAAACACCTCCCATTTTCCTGAACTCTCTGGTGCCCAGTCACTGTCTGTAAAGCACTTACCACAGGGCCTGGCATAAAGAAAGTGCTCAGTAAATATTAGCTTTTGTTGTCATTGCCACCATCATCACCACTGTAACTATTACCATTTTACCAGCAAGTAAGGACACATGGTTTCCTTAAACCTGAAACCTGGTTGTGTACCTCAGCCATCTCCACCCTGACATAAGTGAAGATAGACCATGCATACATGACCCAGCTGCCTGGTGCTTGTTAATGTTTGGAGAACATCGTTTCAAATTCTGTGGTGAAGCCCAGAGGCAGATTTGCATAGGGATTGGGCCTTGCTAGCTAGCTAGGAGGTGCTATGGGACAGTCTCAGAGAGTGGGGCCTGGGGCAGGAGTGGGGTGGGGTGAATTCCTTTTATATTATAGATGGATGTATGATGAAATCATTAGGAATCTGATTCCGAAAGCTATTATTCCCCTGCCTGTGACTTGAACTTCAACAGAGAACCTGGTTCCTTTCCTCTTGCCCACCACCCACTGACCTGGCCCTACAAACCTTGTTGCCAAGAAGGGAAATTCCTTTGTGAGTGGACAGAAGACCTTTGTGTGTCTGGGGACTGACATAATGTAGGACTTTAGTGGTGGTACATGCATTGGTGTAAAAAGGAGGGTCAAACCACTCTGAAGATTTGGGGACCCTAGTGGGTATTAAGAAGGGAGGTTGTTACTGGACCTTCTTTAACTTCGGTGACAGCGAATATTGTGTTCTCTTAAGGAAACAGAAATAGCTGATTCCATGCTGCCACTTACTGTCTGGACTGGAAGCTACTGGGGTGGTAAAGAGAAAATGTCCACAATATATTAAGGATGAAATCTTACAGCTTCGTATGAAATTAATTTATACGAAGGAATAAATCTCTCACTTTCAAAGTGCTCACCTATATTTTGAGGGTAACTGGTGTAGCATTTTGTTAATTTCTGGTTGTGATTTTTTCTACAGTGTAAAGTATATTCAGGTGGCCTTGTGGCCTGGACACTTGGTGATGTGGGGGTCCCTCCGGCAGCTAAAGACTTGGAAATGCAGCTATAGATCTAAGGAGTTGCTGAAATGGCTCTTACTCTTTTCTTCCTCCTCTTGCTGCCACTATCAGGGAATTTAGCTTAGACTTTTGCATCCTACTCCCCGATCCAATTCATCCAGATGAGTGGTTGCCACAGTATCTGTAGTGGTTAGAGTGGTGCTCCCTCTTCACCCCAGTAAAAAGATACGTTCATACCCCAAAGCTGTGAATGCGATCTTATTTGGAAAAAGTATTTTTGCAGATGTAAGTTAATTAAGGAACTTGAGATGAGTCCATTCTGGATTATGGTGTAGGCCCTAAATCCAAAGACAAGTGCCCTTGAAAGAGACACGCGGAGGACAGATAAAGAGGAGCAAGCATGTAATTATGAAGGCAGAAATTAGCCTTATGTGGCCAAGAGGCAAGGAAGGGTTGTCTTCTAGAGCCTCCCAACAGAGCATGGCCCTGCCAGCACCTTGATCTGGACTCCTGGCTTCTGGAGCTGAGAGAGAATAACTTTCCGTTGTTTTAAGCCACCAAGTTTGTGAGAATGTGTTATGGTAGTACTAGGAAGCTGCTACAGTTTCCGAATCCAGCCTTGATTCAGAAATGCCTGGGAACTTGATAAAAATCAGTTTTCTGGGACCTCACCCATAACCGTTCTAGTTCAATTTGGAGTGGCACCTAGAAACTAAGTTTATTTTTTCTTAAGAAAAAAATAAATTTAAATTTGTTTTTATTTTTTCAAGTATAGTTTACATTCAGTATTATTTTGTATTAGTTTTGGGTGCACAGCATAGTGGTTAGACAATCATATACTTTACAAAGTAATCCCTCCCGATATTTCAAGTACTCACCTGGTGCCACATAATAGTAATATATTGACTATAGTCCCTATGCTGTACTTTACTTTTCCCCTGTTTGTAGCGACCAATTTGCACTTCTTAATCCCTTCACTGTTTCTTACCCCGCCCTCTCCCATCTGGCAAACATTAGTTTGTTCTCTGTGTCTATGAATCTGTTTGTGATTTGTTTGTTCAATTATTTGGTTCTTTAGATTCCACATATCAGGGAAATCATGTGGTACTTGTCTTTCTGTCTCCCTTATTTTACTTAAGCTCTCTTATCTTTCAAGACTCAGTTCCACCTCTGTTTTTGACTCTCTTCCCCCAAAGGCAGTTTCCACTGCCTCCTGTAGAGCCCTGGGGCTCTTACTAGGGCATTTCAGTCATTCTTGAGTAGTGTCGTCAGCTTGTCTATCTCCTCCACCGGACTGTGGACTCCAGAGGTTGCTGAATAAAGGAAGAAATAAAGAATTAAGCCAAGAGGATGAGATATTTTTTCTGCTGTTATGAATAATTGGACCCATGCCACCTTACACCTCACCAGACACTTGTTAGGAAAAAAAAATACTTGGTTTTAATGAATGTAATGAAGATGAAGTAGTAGTAGTATAGAAGTAATGTGTACGTATGTGAGTAATACCGTTAATTGAACAATTGCTAGCCAAGGTCTCTATAATCATGGCTTCATTTACCTACTGCAGTAATCTCAGGCATCATTCCATTTACAGAATGAATTAAAATATTGTGCAACACGGTAGTGCAAGATGGCAGAGTATACAAAGTAGATGCACAGATGGTCACCTAGTCAGCAGTGGTGTTAAGGATATTATGGGCTGCTCAGGAAAAATTGGTTTTATTGATAAAAATAGCTAATGATATATAAATTATTTTGAGTGACAAATACAGGTATATTTTTTACCTGGAATTGGCATAAACACAGTCATTGAACATATCAAAAGATGAGATTGGTGATTTATATCTACTAACATTTGAGATAACATAAACATAGGCTTCCTTTTAGATAAGCTAGAAACTGTTTGTGACCCAAAGTCACAAGATCCAGGTTGAAAGCTCAACCCTCTCAGTGACAAACTACATGATGTTGGGATTTTCGCTTTATTTTTCTGAGCCTCAATGTCTTCATCTTTGAAATGGAAAAATTATTTCACAGCCCATAAGGGTGTTGTGAGAAAGAAAATGAGATGGCGTGTATGAAAGTGATTTGTAAATGGTAAAGGGTTAAACAGGAATAAGCATGAGAAACACTCACAATAAAACTAGGACACAGGACTTTTGCAGCAAAGTGAGGTGTTTATTCATGATTCTGTAGAAATGGGTGTGAGAACCAATGACAGGCAGGGTGTGGGGAGCTGATCAGACAAATAGGAATATTTAAGCCCTAACTTG
Organism: Noctilio leporinus; assembly: GCA_004026585.1. Lineage (NCBI taxonomy): Eukaryota > Metazoa > Chordata > Mammalia > Chiroptera > Noctilionidae > Noctilio > Noctilio leporinus. The sequence goes on from PVIW01001791.1 coordinate 127,710, forward strand.
GGGATGCCCTCCCCTGTTTCCTCATTGGCTGGGTACTTTAGAGGTACATTCTTAATGCCAGGTGTCTAAAGCTGATAGATCATTTTAAGCCTCCTCTTTGGAAATCCCTTAACTTGTTCTTGATTGAATTGTATACTGTACCCACTTGGTCATGCTCGATAATGTATAGCTTCTTCCCTTTGTTCTTGGAGGAACCTGTGACTAGGTTAGTCATGGTCTCACCTTGTTAATCCTGTTAACTCAGAGACCTCCTGACTTGTTTGTAGTCTGACTCAGCCATTAAGCATTTCCTACGGTGGTATAGTTTAGTTTGAGAGTCACCTTTCTCATTCCCTACAAGATGGCCTGGCCACCCTAGTAACAATTAAAAATGTAATTTCCTCCCCATGAGGTCCTACCCTCAAATTTACCCAGAGCTTTTGGTAGGACCTACTGAAAAAGAGTCCCTGACATCCCTAATCCTCATCGAAAGTCATGTGGTTAGTAATACTATTCCTTCTCTTGCTGGAGGTCCAGACACTCCGGTTTGAAATGGCCTGGCTTCCCACACTTGTAACATATCCCAAGTGCTAGAGACTTCCCTTTCCTGTTGCCTGTCAGCAGTCCATTTTGTTTGGGCCTCAGGTACCCCTTTCCACTAGGTACCTCATGTCCTTGTTTCCCCTGGATAACTTTCTCAGTGGTTGAGACTATACTCCTGGCCTTCTGCTTCTCCATTCTTCTAACGAACACTTTCTGAGCTGCTCTGACGAGTTCCTCAATTGGTCTATTATTCTACCTACTTACCTTCTGCAGTTTCTTACAGATATTTGGCCAGCTTTTTGTTACAAAGGTGACCTTTAAAGAATCCCTGGCCTACAGCATCTTCTGGATTTAGACCAGAACACTTTCTTATCTGATCTCTGAGCCTTTGCAGGAACTCTGTATGTCGAATGTCTTTGCAACATTCTGTGCACCAGGAACTTACCCCTTGATTCCCCTGATGATGGGACTTCTGAGGTCTCTCATCTGAGCCCAATCCCCCTCTCTGTTACTATCCCCTCCAGGATCTACTTTGAGGAACTCTTGTTCTGCCAGGGCAACTCCTGGGCTGGGAGAAGGGTGCTCTGTTTCCCATACCCTCATAGCAGCCCATCTGATCATTTCTCCTTCTTCCCTACTGAAGAGGATGTCTAGAATGGACATTAGTTCCATCCATGTATAAATACTGGGTCCAAGGAACTGTTCAAACTGCTCCGCCAATCCAGAGGAGTCCTCTACCAAGCACTTAATGTCATGCTTGAAATTTCTGACTTCAGTGCTCATTAAAGGAGAGCTAATGTATCCAATCTGTCCTGGGTCCATGGGGACCTCTCAGAGGTTAGACATTGGCTGCTTTGGGGGAATGGGGAAGTTCTCAAGGCCTACTTTACATTGTTCTAACTCCTTTCTTAATTTAGGATACAGTCCCACCGGTGCTTCGAGAGCTGTAGGGACAGCTGCCTTCAGGCCACCTGCCAGGTTCCCCTGGCCCTGGCTGGCTGTGCTGTCTGCCCGAGGGGTCTCAGTCTGATTGGCCGCTGACTGGCCAGGGACATAAGGTGGTGGGAGACAAGACAGAGGGTCCCAATCTGTCCTCAGATTCTTGTAATGCATAAAGACTTCTGGGGGCGTCATTACAGGGAGCCAGCAAAGGGCATAGTCCTTTTCTTTCCATGAGGCTGAAGCCTTATTTTATTTTATTTTTTTAAAGATTTTATTTATTAATTTCAAAGAGAGGGGAAGGGAGAGAGGCAGAGAAGGAGAGAAATATCAATGTATGATTGCCACCGACTTGGCTGGAGACCTGTGAAGCCGTATTTTAATACAGAGGATAAAGACCTGACAAACCCAGTCCTCATCTGAGCCAAATTGGGACCAGAAAACTGCTTGGCCCTTAATTGGTTCCTTTGGCCAGAGAAAACAACAGTGTTGGATCATACTTTCTTTATTCTTTTCCCTTATACAATTTGAATCTGCCCAGTTCTTAAGTTTTCAGCCTAATGGACTGTTAGGCAGTGTATTGATCAGGGTCACCCATCTCTTACTTTCCTTTGAGGCCTTCCCCACCATTCCTGGTGAGTGTGTTATCCTTGACTCACATGCTCAACCCCCCTTCCTTACCAGTGGAGGTTTCTTGCACACCTGAGATTCTCTTTGTTTATCTCCATCCGTTTCCCTTGTGGGAGAACAAAACCGTGGACTGGGATTCTGAACTCAGTTTGTATATTGAGATACGTCCCAGTTACACACACTCAACCTCCTGGAGAAAATCCCCGCCACCCAGGTGAATAGCCTCACCTTGGCCTGTATACAGAGTTGCCTGGTTGCTGCCGTAACTGCTCCCCTGGGTTGATTTGGCTACTTTCCCACCAATGAGTCTCAAGTCTGTTCTGGCTTCTGAAAGGCGATGGGGCTCCCAGGCCTCACAGGCCACCTAAAGGGTGGGTGGGACGTGTTACCCCCTCCACTAGGCCACATCTTCCCATGCAGGCAGAAGATCCTGGATGAGCCTCCAAATTGTGAGAAACGCTCACAATAAAACTAGGACACAGGACTTTAGCAGCAAAGTGAGGCGTTTATTCATGATTCTGCAGAAATGGGTTCGAGAGCCAATGACAGGTAGGGCACAGGGTGCTGATCAGACAAACAGGAATATTTAAGCCCTAACTTGGGGATGCCCTCCCTTGTTTTCTCATTGGCTGGGTACTTCAGAGGTACAGTCTTAGCACCAGGTGTCTAAAGCTGTTAGGTCATTTTAAGCCTCCTCTTTGGAAATCCCCTAACTTGTTCTTGGTTAGTTAATGCTGTTAACTCAGAGACCTCCTGACTTGTTTGTAGTCTGACTCAGCCGTTAATCATTCCCTAAGGTGGTACAGTTCGGTTTGAGAGTCACCTTTCTCCTTATTCCCTACAGTGAGGACAGGTGTTCCTGCCTTTGTTCTGTGCTTAGGTTCAGACAGTTGACCTTTGGGAGGAATCTGAATGGGGAAGGTGGTGGTGTGCTGGGTAAGTGGATATGGGCCCTGGACGAGGGCAGGCTGTCCGTATTTCCTGGTGGGGCAGGGTACGAGGATGCTGGGATGTGAGCCCCGGAACAACAAGTGGCATGAGCGAGTTAGGGAGGACGCAGGGATGGAGAAGAATGTTTAGAAATTTAAGAGTCTCGTTGTGCTTGCTGAACAACAGAGCTGAGAGAAGGTAACTAGCTGGGGTTAGGTTGGGCCACTTGTAACTCAGGACCAGCTCAGGGACTGCAGATCAACTCCTGAAAACATGACATCTCATTTTTTTGACTCTTAGGCTATTCCCAATAATGTCACTTTCAGCAGCTCTGAGGTTTTCTCAGTGCAAGAGCTCACTTACCCTGAGGTCTCAGCGTCTCGATTTCAAATATTAACGTATTACATGACCCACACTGCTCCTCACAGGGTCACTTCCTACTAGTGTGGATTCAGCCTCCTTCCTCTTTAAAGATGAAACCAAGGCTTTATTTTTTTGTATTATAATAGGTTGAAAAATATCTCCCAAGTTGTCATTAGTATAGTAACAGCCTCCATCTTAAAATACCATGGGAGTGTGTAAAAAGAACGATCACATTCTGCCTGTCTTCCAGAGGCGGGCATAGAAAAACAGTTAGGCTTTTTTTGTCATAGACTTTACCATCCTAGACCTACCTGAGTGTTGCTGGAGTAGGAATCAGCCCAACATGTTTTAAGGAATCAGAAGATATATTTTAAGATAGAATTGACATTCTAAAATATTCTAACAGACTGGAGATAATGGACCAAATAATGAATATGCTTAAATATAACCATAATAAATGAGGGAATTTTTGAGTTTCAGTTTAAAAGTTGAAGGCAATGAGGAAAAAGAACAAGGGGAGAAAGGAGAACTCCATGCCAAAAAAAGAAAAAAAAATCTGTATGTTGCAAATAGAATCAGTTATCGAGCACTCACTATTCGCGGTGTGATTGCTGGATACGCAGGTACTCTCATTTAATCCTCCCAGCACTTTTCGAGGTGTGTGTCATTTGCTCCATTTTATAGATGAGACTGAGGCTTGGTGAGAAAAGTATTTTCTAAAGTCATGCTGTTATAACAGGTTCCTGCACTTGCCATTTCAGGAGTATAGTAAGGCGTGTGGAACCAGAAGTCTTAGAAACATGTTTTGGTCACACCAGGGCATCTTTGGCAAGTTATTTGACTTCTCCATGCTTTACTTTTTTTAATCTGAAATGACATTGTTGAAGTCAATAACCTGTATCATTTCTTTTGTCTGTAAAATTCTTTCACCATGGAACAGGCAAAGGAATTTGTGATATTTAGCCCAGGAAAGGGATAAGCAGAGTAAACTTTCAAAGGGCTGCCATGTGGCAGAGGTTACAGTTCAGGGCCCCTCAGTTGCTCCTGGTGAGTACTGATCCTCTAAAGAGGAAATTCCCGCACTGGGTGGAGTGGTCCCCACCCCTGATGTGAAAAATCTCTAGAATCCATTTGTGGCAAATCAAGACTGAGAGTGTATTACTGCACCAAGAAGCGCACCCTCTTGGCTTCTGTTACCTAAAACACCAATATCTGTTTATTAGGTGTTTAGGAAGCGACGCTTACTCATCTGCCCATTTTGAGAATGATTTGGGGGGGCTGGCTTGCCAGCTCCTTCGAGCACATGGGCATTTCTTTGTGTGGACTCACCACCATCTTGTAGACGTGGCACTGTGGCTTGGGAGTGGGCTGTGGCCATCCAATATAAAGGAATCTCAAAACACAACTCCGAAAAAGCAGCTGCCAGGGGAAGGCTCTATCTAAGGGATCATGTTTTTAAGAGGGGCCACCTGCTCTCAGAACTAGGAACTGCCCTGTGCAATTTCCTTTATTGACTCTAGCCCTGTTATTAAGCCTGTGACGACTGGAAAAACAATGGGCAGGCTCAGTGTCACAGTAAGCCAGGCTTTCTCGTGAGTTGTCGTATACTTGGGGTTCTGTTTATTAGGGAGACATCCATATGGAGAGGTCTTCTTGGAAGGGAGTCCCAAACCCCTTACTGCATGGCCTCCCTCCCCCTGTCTGCTACCTCTGGGCCCATCTCTCCTGGTCCAGGACACCCCTTGGCCCTGCCTCTCCTTTCTGCCAGCACAGCTTGTCTTACTGTGCTTAAAGGCCGTCATCCCAGCCATGTGAGGAGGGGACAGAATGAAGGTGCAAAGGGAACAGCACTTGGGGTCGCAGAATGCTCTGCCTTCCTCAGTGTTGTCTCCTCATGCTGTGTGGCTGGCCACATCTGTGTTTGTGTTTTTTCTGTGTGAAGAAACTTCGTAATAATGCCATCTGGGGCTAAGACCGTGTTCTCAGGGCAACCTCTGTGCTTTTACTCAGACTGGAAGGAGCAATCTGTGTACCTAGAGAAACCACTCAAGGGATGGAAGCTCTCTGACTGTTCAGAGTTCTTATTCTCTACTTCACAGTAGGGCTGCAGGGGGTGTGACAGTGGAATATCTTTAATGGGCATGCAGTGTTCTCCAAATGGTAGCATTACTGATTTTGGCATCTTTTAATACACAGTTATTGGCTTTATGTATCATAATATTACATTGTGATACATGTGTCTGTTCTTGAGAAGTAAGTGTTCTTTCAAATACAATAAGTATAACTAATCCACATTCCCTTATTTTACTAAATATTTTTGCACTAACCTTCCATGAGCTTGTTTTAACTAAGTTCCCTCCTTTTGGGGTCCACCTGGCTTGAACCCAGTAGCTCCTGACCACCCAGCCTGCAAAGCTCATCTTGCCCAGACTGGCTAGGAGCCCTCTTAAGCCCAAGACTCTGTCTGAAGGCCACTCATTCTCCACTTCAGCCTCAGGGAAATCCTGATTACCAACTGACCCTGGCTTCCAGCACCCTTTCAGCTGGTAAGCTTTAAATTGGTTGCTATTAACATAATGAGATGGGCTATAAAGAAGAGCTGTAGGGCCCTGGCTGGTAGTACAGTGGATAAGGTGCCAGCCTGCAAACCCAAAGGTTGCTGGTTCAATTCCCCAGCCAGGTCACATAACCAGGTCTCCAGCCAGGTCCTCTCCTGGAGGCAGGTGAAAGGCAACCATACATTGATGTTTTTCTCCCTCTCTGTCTCTCTCCCTTCCTCTCTCTCTCTGGAAATAATAAATAAAATCTTTTTTAAAAAAACAGAATTGTAGGTACTGTTTTGTTTTCTAGACTTTATGGAAAAACAGGGTGAAAAGAGCAATAGAATAAAATACTGCATTGTATCTATATTATCCAATCCTATTAAGAGTTAAATTGCACTATTATATACATTTAATAGATTAGGGGGGGAAATCCTCACGGTTCTTGAGATAGTAATTAACTTGTCCAAGTGCATATAGCTACTAGTGGCAGACCTGGAATTTGAACCCAGGACTGTGTGAGCAGAAGCCCTGCTGTACCCGCTGAGGCTAAAGATACTATCTAGGAAGGATGGGACAGGAAAAGGACAGGAAAGCTTGACTACTTCTGACAGTTGCCAAACATTTTAATCAAGGACTTCAATGGAAATTTGAACCAGAATTCAAAATGGGCGCATAAGTATGCTAAACCTCAAGTTGAACCAAAACTTGCAATGTTTTACTTTCTGAACAAATGACAACCTAATGAATCCATTACACTGAGACTTAAACTGAAAACATTTGTTTAATAAAAAAAAAATCAAATAAACTATTCACTAAAAAAAAGTCATAACCAAACTGACATGTTACTAGGTTCCTAATTTAATTAAAGTCAGAGAGCAGTCCCAAGACTGCCCTCCAAAAATCCCCATGGTGTGAGGGGAGAGAAGCAAATGGTCTGCCAGGAATCTGTAAACAGAGAGAGAGGATGAAGCCGGACACAGGGGAGCCTTTTTTTATGAACTTGAGAATGACACTGTATAAAACAGGCGCATGGTCCAGTAAACAGTACCCTAGCCTTGTTTTTTTATCTGGCCAAGTTGGAGTGACCTTCTGGTTTAAGTGGGCAAGTACGGACTCATCATGGAAATGTATCAGTGATTTAACTATTTGCCTTAAATTATGTTGGTCTCCTTCCCACCAAGTTTTTTTTTTTTTTTTTTTTACCAGAATTGCTAATAAGTAACCAACTTGAATGATTTTTATTTAAATTTTTGCCTTTTTCCGTGTGCTTAGAAGAAATGCTAACAGACAGTGCCACTACAGAAAGAAAAGAAAACCGTTTAGATGGTACTTACAACGAAATGCCCAAACATGAGCTCGGGCCCAGATGTCACTGCCCTCTGCATCAGGGAAGGATAGTTAGTGAGCCCCTCTGTGAGGGGGTGGGGACCCTGGGCACACAGTGAAATAAAAAAATTGTCCCTGCCATTGTGAGTGTTTCACTTTCCCTAGACTTTTGGTCTGGGACAAGGTGACTAATAATAATTAACTGGTAATAATAATACCAGTAATAGCTAATATTTATTAAAATTAGATTTTGTGCCAAACACTACGCCGTTTTATAGATATTACCATTTAATCCTCCTGTTAACTCTGGTTGATTCTATTATTAGCTCTCTTTTGCAGATGAAGAAGCTGAGGAGCAAGGAGTTTAAGAAACTTGTCTGGCTGGGGTCACAGGCAGAGGTGACAGAGCCAGGTCCACCTGACACCAAAATTCAGCCTCATAGCTATTATGCAGGACTGGACATGGTCTGTTATCCAAGTTAACCTAAATTATCCTTAGGTAGAGCCCTGTTTCATAAATACACTAATACAATACTTGGGGAGGGGGGTTCTCAGTTCTCCTAGTTCAGTAGCTTTAATCGCCCTCCTACCCCCATCCCCTTTTTAAAATCCTCACCTGAAGGTACACTTACTGCTTTTAGAGGGGTGAGAGAGAGAGAGAGAGAGACATCGATGTGAGAGAGAAACATTGACTGGCTGCCTCTCTTACGAGCTCTGAGTAAGGATCAAATCCACAACCTAAGTATGTGACCTGACTGGGAATCAGACTCACAACCTTTTGGTATAGGGGACAACATTTCAACCAACTGAGCCACCTCTGGCTAGGGACCACTATTCCTTTGTCTTGTACTAGCCCCTGTGTTATACTTAGTAACTGGTGGGTGGCAGGCATTCGGTAAATATTACCTTGAGATAGAAGTGGATCAAAATGATATTTTTAAATGCCATATGTTACTTTGAAGTTTACATTTTTAGAGAAAATATATTAAAAGTAGAAAGTTACAGAAAATCCTGAATTTCCCTTTTAACTGTTCACCCCAGGGCCACCTGGTGGTACATGTAGAATCTGCATATTAAAGAAATGGCGCCCTGGCTGGTTGCACAGTGGATAAGGTGCTGGCCTGCCAACCCAAAGGTTGTTGGTTCTATTCCCCAGCCAGGGCACATACCCAGGTTGCAAGCCAGGTCTCCAGTCAGCTCTGTAGCTGGAGGCAGGTGAAAGGCAACCGTACATTGATGTCTCTCTCCCTCTCTTCCTTCCTCACTCTCTGAAAATAATAAATAAAAAATATTAAAAAAAAGGAAAAAAAAAGGCCCTGACTGGTGGCACAGAGGAAAAGGTGCCGGCCTGTGAACCCAAAGTTGCTGGTTCGATTCCCCAGCCAGGGCAACATAACCAGGTTGCAAGTCAGGTCTCCAGCCAGATCGTAGCTGGAGGCAGGTGAAAGGCAACCATACATTGATGTTTCTCTCCCTCTCTGCCTCTCTCCCCATCTCTCTCTCTAAAAATAATAAAAACTTAAAAAAAAAAAATGGCCCCCTTGGTGGGTAGGGTGAGATGCAGCCCTCACAGGGTACTTAACCTAGCCAAGAACCAAACACAGACTGACTTAGCCATCCTTTACCCCACAGCACACCCCAGGACATAACCAGTCCCTCTCTGCATGGCAACCCTGCTCAAGTCAAGCATACACACACGCACACGCACACGCATGCACGCACATGTGTAGTCTGGGTCATGAGCTGATGAGCCTTTGCTCTTAAGAAAGATGGGGAAAACTACATTCTTTATTACTTGGTGCTCCTAAACCTGAAAGGGAAAGTATGGTTTTTGAATCCTGCTGTTGGGGTTGAAATCCCAGCTTCGCCTCTTAGTAGCTAACTGACCTTCATCAAGTTACACAGCTTCTCAGAGTGTTAGTGTCCTCACTTGCGAACTAAGATTGCTGTGAGGCTTAAGCAGGATGGAGTGTGTTAAATGGTACTGGGCACATGCACGTGTTTGTTAGGTGGCAGAGGTACAGTGTGTGGCTGGCACATTTAGGTGAACTTCCTCCTGCCAAGTGAAGTAAGTCACATTGGGGACATTGACGCAAATGTGGTGGGATGTCAATGTCATTCTAAAGCAGCCCTCAGCAAGGCTGCTGAGAGGTGCTGCATCACGAGCAAGGAACATAATGACCTGTTTCTTGGTAGTGTAGTTAGACGTCATGGGCCAGCTCATCTGCACAACATAACCAAGAGTTTGCAGCAAGATACAAAAAGCACTTCTGCCCAAACCCTGTCTCCCAAATCTCATTCACCGTTTGGGGGTGGGGGGGCACTGAGTTCATATATTTTTGTTTTTTGAGGTTCCATAGGTAACTGAAGTGCAGCTCTGCTGAGAACGACCATTATAAGCATGCATTATAATACCGTTTTCATCTGATTGTTGGTTGTCTGATGGGGGAAAAGAGTTTGTATCTGCTTTAGGACTGGGTTGCATATTGGTCCGTGACCTGGAAGCAGGCCAGAGGCCCGGGGGTGCTTCACTCAGCCCAGGATCTTCTCCCAATTAGCTTCCCATGAGAGGTGGCTGAGGAAGGGAGAGAGGAGAAGGAACTGAATAAGTGGGACAGGGAGGGCAGACCTATGGGAATGATTGAAGGGAGGTAGTCATGTGGAAACAAAGTTCTTTACAAACACCCAATACCAAGGCCTTACATGTACATGTTGCAACTTTAAGTTTTTTGTATTTAAAAAGAAAAGCTGAATTTTTAAAAGTTTGTTGCCAATTCATTCCAGGCACTCAGGAGACTGAAGGCCAAATCTCTGGAGTTTAAAGGTTAATGAACAAAATTCAACAGTCAATTTTAAAGATCTTACTGGATTTATTCAGTGACTTATGAATGAGGCAGCATCCAATCTAATAGAAAGGAGCTCCAAAGATGCAAGGCAAAAGATTTTATAGGCAGAAGGGAGCAAAACAAAATAATTACACTGAGCAAACATGTGGGTTGGTTATTAAAAGGTTACTTTTCATATAGGCAAAGGCAAGGTGTTACCAGGAAGATGACTTACTAATGCTGATCAGTCAATTTCTGATTGACTTTGATCTAAGACTCCATTTCTGGATGAGCCAAAACTAAGTTTAGGTTTGGTAATGGGCTTAACATAAGCAACTACATTTTGGGCTCTTGTCTTTAACAGAACAACGCAGATTAGTAGTATTTAAAGGATTGCTCTTTTCTTTCCTTTTTTTCCTTTTAACCCTCATCCAAGGATATGTTTATTGATTTTAGAGAGAAAGGAAGAGAGAGAGAGAGAAACATCGATTGATTGCCTTCTGTACGTGCCCCAACCAGGGACTGAACCCACAACCTAGGTATGTACCCTGACCAGGGATCAAACCCACAGCCTTTTGGTGTACAGGAGGACGCTCCTACAAGCTGAGCCACCAGCCAGGGCCCTCTTCCTTCCCTTGAGCCAAAGCGGTAATGGTAAATAAGTTTTAGTGTTTCAGGGCTCTGTTTCAGTGTTTTAACTTGATAGAACAGTAATAAGTTTGTGGGCAGTGGAAGGCCCTGGCCTATTTTAGCCAGCTCAGCTTTAGGCTAGCCATGTTGATTTGTTCCTTGTGTGTGTGTGTGTGTGTGTGTGTGTGTTTCTTTTGCCTCTTACCATGTCAAGGCAGCCTTCTTGACTTTTTTATGTTCATCAAATGTATTTCCTTTTTTTAGCATAGTTGAAAAATAGCAGGGCAGTTCACATTGACCTAACACTGGATCCATGAAGCTTGGTTACAGTGCCAAGTATGGTGGGTCAGCCTTAGCGTTTGAGTGCTTTTTATTTTTGCTTTTATACAATAAAAGCTTGTTAATACCTGGTCTGTGCCAAGTGCAGTGCCGGGAGCTAGGGAGGCTGTGGTAAACAGTCTCAGCCCTCACAGAATTGATTCTCCCGCAGGAAAAGCACACACTGTCAGAGGATCTTGGTAAAGATACTAGAGTCTGGATGTAGGGTTATTACAAGCCTCCGTGATGACATGTCAGCTTCATGTTGTCAGGGAGACCCTTCCCTCTATCTCTCAGGGAGAAGGCTCACACCCAAAACTGGCCCCACGCTAGAGAATTTCTTCCCCGGGGTCTCCCTATATCCTGACTGACAGGTCCCCGCTAAATATTTATGCATCGTTCCCAGGCCTATAATGAGAAGATAAATATAAATACTTGTAGCTGGGGAGGGAAGGCATGTGATTTCACTTCAGATTAACACGTCCTGGTTGGGCAAATCCTTATCTTTCGTCTGCTGAATTCTGGGGATGGATGGCAACAAACTTAAAAATCAGGGTTTTTTTTAATACTAAAATTTTAAACATGGTCACATGTGGGTACAGTGTGAAAGCTTTGGTGTTAGGTGTGAAGCAAATTCTGGGCTTGGAACAATGCTGTGATTGACCACGTGCTCGGGTGGCACCCTGAAAACGCCAGCTGTGAAGGGTCCGAGGTGCAAAGCTAACCATCTCGCAGTGCTCAGGTTGCTCTGGTGCCCACTGCCCATGGGCAAGGGTCTGCTGCCCTTCTTGGGGACCTCTGTGGAATATTCTGCTTCATGACAGGCAGCGTTGGTCAGTTACTTCCTGGCTGCCCCTGACAACCTTCACTTTTGAATCTCAGCCTGAGTCCATTCCTGCTGTGAGCTTCTGCATGGGTGATCCTGTGCAGCGAGCCTGCAGTTTGGAGTCGGCGCAGGACGGTCCTGTGCTGGGTGGAGCCAGTCAGCTGCTCTGATGTCACTCGTGCTGCATGCACACGTGCAGGTGAAGCAGCAGAGTGCGGGGGAGCGGTGAGCTGCCTGAATCAGCAGGTGCGGCTCTGCGGTGAGCGACACGCTTCCCGGGCTCGCCTTCCTCACCTCTGCTCTGGACGTGACGAGGTCAGCTTCTATGCCTGGGGCATGGACTCTCTTAGTTCGTTTAACCCTGTTCATTCGGAGTAGCTTCTCCATTTTCTGTGTCTGCAGGATTGTGAAAGGGATTAGGTGGATTAATATGCGAAGTGCTTCATGACCTGAAATGGATCAGATAAAAGCAATTTTATTCCAAACTGGGGAAATTCTGAGATCTGAAAATGGAATGGCAACATTCATGGTGCCTATCCATATAGAATGCTGATTTGCAAAACCATATCATTTGCAGTACAGATTGTTAGTGTCAGACGTGTTCTAGATCATTGATATACATCCGTGAAGAAAATCAAGGATTGCTGCCCTGTGGGGCTTAAATTCTGGCGGGCAGATGGACGATGTATAATGAGTAAATGGTGTGTTCTATTGGAATGTTATGAGCATTGTAGAAAAGACAAAAGTAGAGCGGGAGAAGGGGGTCAGGAGTGCAAGGGAAGGAGCAGGTTGGTGTTTTGATCAGGGTGAGTCTTGTTTGTGTTTTATGTGCATAACCACTTCACTTATGCATTCAAGAAATATTTCCCAAGTGCCTACCATGTGCTGTGGCCTGGGGATGGAGGGGTAAACAGGGTGGATAAGGTCCTTTTCCTCCTGGAGTTTACTTTCTGGTGGGTAAAGTAGACAGTAAACATGCAGACAAATAACATGTGACAATTGCAGGCTGAGTTTAAGCAGCATACAGGAAATAAGTCAGATGGTGTGAGGGCAGGTAAAGGCCAGAGCAGACAGACAGGCGGTCCCTCTGAGATGACATTTGAGCTGGGCCTGAAGCACGAGAGTGAGCCAGCTAGGGGCAGTGCTGGAACCAGTGTGTTTGGAGGTCCCAGGGCTGGAAGAGCCTTGGCTAGTGGAGTAAACAGAGGGAGGCCTGTGTGGCGAGCACAGAGAGCGGGGCAAAAGGGAGCCAGTGGGCCAGACCAGGGGACAGTGCAGGGCCTTGTAGCCACAGTGAAGGGGTCCATTTTATCCTTCCTTCTGGGGAAAGACCCCAGCAGGCTCAGTTTGCTCTCCTTTGTGTTTTTGGAAGATTGCCCTGCCTACATGAAGTGTGGATTGTATAAGCAGTTAGCTCCATAGCCACCAGTGGAGCTGAACATAGTTCTTAAGCTGGTTCCACCCAACGTTCATTGAACTCCTACTGTGTGTCAGGCTCTGCAGTTTATGCTTTTTGTGAGCTTTATCTCATTCCTTCCTCTCTGCCCAGCTCTGGTTCATCCAAAAGAGCCCATCTAAAGTGGGTTCATTGCCTTACAGGAGTCCCCTGAAAGCCGGGGTGCAGAGCATGGTAGGTGGAGAAGGAGGGTGCAGTGGGAGATGGAGATAGAGAGCTGAGCACCAAGGAAGCAGTTGGTGCTCTGTCCACCTCAGGATAGCCCATCCCTGCGACTAGCTGGAGCTCCATTCCTGCGCAGAAGCCAAAATGTCCAGCAGTTCTCTCTGCCCTCACCTCGAGGTCGCAGTCCACTGAGAGGAACGGAGTCATCAGGGTGGCTGGCCCTTTGGATTCACAAGAAAGCAGTATTTGTCTTTTGAAGTTAATGATAGTTTAGGGCTCACCCCCAAAATGGAAAGTTTCAAGGGACAGGAATCATGTCCTGGTCAGTTTGGTAACTGAGGCCCCATGGCATTCGGATTAAAAATGCCTTCTACATTAGGGACTCAGAATGTCAGTGGAATTTGGTTGAGACAAGAAATGGTTACATCACTCCAGGGCTTCAGAGAAAAACTCGAAGCCTGTTTGCCAGGCTTCTTAAGCAAGCAGGAGTCTGGGCGAGCTTCATTTTAAGATGAACCCAAGGTACAGGGGCTACTCTGAAATACTGCTGCGCTTTCAAAATGAAAATGGAAAACAAGGACCTTTCCCCCCTTTTTATCTTTCCAGCAAACAATCTGAAATATTTAACTGGATACATTGCATTGTTCATAAATCTGTTAATGCTTGTTCTCACAATCTCTGTGTATGCAACTACAAGCCTGAAGAGTGAATGTTTATTTTTTCTAAGTAATGTATTCAGGTAAGGTGGTTCAAGCCAATCTACCTGTCTTTTGAATGCAGTCTAGCAGCTTCCTGATTTTAGCCACTTGAAGGGCCTGAATTTCGGTTGAAAAACAAATTTCCCTCGTCATACTGGGCCTTCTTGAATCTGATAGCTTACGTGCATCAAAGTCTGATAAATGCAGCTCTGCCCTCTTGGGCTGCCTGTAGAAGGCAAATCAAGAGGATTTGCCTCTTCCTAGACACAGCTGAACTCTATAAAGGGCTTCTGTTTTGTAATCTGTTTTCGAGATCTGTTGCGTGTGTTTCTAACACCCTGTCACGTGGGGAGGTCTGACGCACACCCGACATGACTATGAGAAAATGTACTGCAAGGATGTGTGGGAAGGTGGAGCCGGATCACTGAAGCAGTGTCCGTTGTCAGAAAACTTTCCACAGGGGACGGCAAGCCCTTGCAGTAGATTCCATTGCGCTATGGGCCGCACACTGGCCCAAAATGGACTGTGAGTCTGACTTTTGCAGGATTCCAGGTCAGTATCCTAATGCAGCGCGTGCTTTTTTTAGTTGGGTTTTATTTCTAAGCTTCTTTTTATAGAAGGCGACTGACAGTAGAGAGAGTAGAAAGTTGCTTTGTTCGGTTTTGTTACTGCGTGCACGCATTAGCAATTGCGTGGCCACGGTGCTGCCAGAGGACTCTTGACCTCCCTTTCTGATCAGAAGATTCAAAAAATGGGCTTTCGTCTGGCCCAAGAGAGTGGCCTTGAGTAAGTGACTTCTAGTTCTCACTAAGAATGTATACTGGGTAGGGTGACTTCACTCCCTGTGTGTTGTCTTAAAATTTTACTAAAGAGGGGAGACAAGGGTAGAAAAAAAAATTTTTTTACTAAAGAAAATACACCAAATTTTGTTAATAAGTCTTAAAACCCTATAAAATTCTACATAGTAGATGTATTGGTTAACAACTTAGATTTTTAAGCCCTTTTTTTTTTTTTTTTTTTTTTTTTGGCATTATGAGAATTAGAATTTATATGGAAACTGTCATTTTAAGTTGTTGACATCTACGTAGTTTAGTAAAGTTGCCTTGACTAAGTGAGGGAGAGAAGACTTAATTCAGATGGAAATACTGGGAATTAGTTGGTCAGATCATTGCCAAAAATTTGTTTCTTTTGTTTTCAAGTTAAATCCCAGAATACTAAAAGCAGTATCCAGAGTATAATTTCATAGGTGAATGGATAGAATCACAAGAGCAGACAGTACTGTGACCAAGCTAACCTTTGAGACTGGGAAGGCAAGGACGCAAGCAGTGACAGCACAAACAGGACGCGGGCAGAGGCCCTGCAAATCATGGAACAATGTTCACCTGAGTGTAGTGTAGAACAGACTATCAGTCCACCTGGTTTTTCAGCCATTCTCGAATTCAGGTACAGCAGGTCCTAAAATAATTTCGTTTTGGTATAACATTGAAAAAAAATTGGATTCCTGGCCAGGGCCACTGTTGACATGGAGCTTGTGTGTCCTGCCTATGCCCATGAGGGCTTTCTCTGCAGGCTCCAATTCCCTCCTGCATCCTAGATGTGCACGTAGGTGAAGCAGCATGTCTGCATTGTCCCTGTCTGCATGTGGGAGAGTGTAGGTGTCAGAGCAGCCCTGCCATGGAAGGGCATGTCCAGAGTTAGGTGCGCCCATATGCCCTGAGCTTCTGGGAGAGGCTCTGGCCACCCACCACCTGGAACTGAAATGAATGGGATGGAAAATAATTATTTTACTTATTTTTATAAATATTAAATATACATATAGCTCACACTTATTTTAATGATTAATGTTAGAAGTATTTTGGGTCTTTATTTAGAAGTTGGGTGATGTTTTTGTGATCAGAAATATGCTATAGAAATATAACTCTTATTTGTATCAATTAGTCTAGGGTAAAATTGGTTTCCTTATAGGTCATTTTGCTTAAAGTTGCAATTTGCAAGAACCTGTCCACAACGTTAAGTGCTGAGATGGGGAGTTTCGGTTTTAAATAAGGTAGTCATGCTGGGCCTCACCACAGAGGTGATGCCTGATGATACAGAGCAGATGTGGAGATCCAATAAGAACATGCATGTAAGACAAAGGGAACAACAGCATGTGCGAAGGCCCTGAGGTGGAATGCCTTGCTTCTTCAAGAAACAGCAACAGGGCTGGTGAGGGAGGCAGAGAGAAGTAGCAGGTGGGAAAGTCAGAGTGGTAAGAGCCAGACTTGTACTTTTTTTGTTTTCTTTTAATTAAAAATTTTTTAATTAACTTATTGTTGTTATATTACCTTTATCCCATTTTTCCTCCACTGCTCTCCCCTGCCCCACCTTCCCCATTTCCCCTCCCACAGTCAAACCAACGTGTTGTCCATGTCTATGGGTATTCCATGCTAGTTCCTGGACTAAACTGTCCCCCTTCTCTGCCTCTTTCTCCACATTCTCCCTCCTCTCTGCACACTGAAAGCTTATTCCTTGTTTCCATGCCTCTGGTTCCATTTTGCTTGTTTGTTTATTTTGTCCGTTAGTCTCCTATATTAAGTGAGATCACATGGTATTTGTCTTTCACTGACTGACTTGTTTCACTAAGCATAATACTCTCCAGTTCCATCCATGTTGTCCCAAAAGGTAGGAGTTCCTTCTTTCTTTCTGCTGTGTAGTATTCCATTGTGTAAATGTACCAAAGTTTTTGATCCAATCATCCACTGATGGGCACTTAGGCTGTTTCCAGCACTTGGCTATTATAAATAGCTATGAACATAGGAGTGCATAGGTCCTTCTGAATTGGTGTTCCAGGGTTCTTTGGGTGTAATCCTAGTAGTGGAATCATGGGTCAACAGGCAGTTCTGTTTTTAGTTCTTTTTTTTTTTAAAGGAAATTCCATACTGTTTTCCATAGTGGCCGCACCAGTCTACATTCCTACCAGCAATGCACCAGGGTTCCCTTTTCTCCACATCCTGGCCAGCACTTGTTTGTTGATTTGTTAATGATGGCCATTCTGACAGGTATGAGGTGGTCTCTCATTGTGGTTTTAATTTGCACCTCTCTGATGGCTGAGCATTTTTTCATATGCCTTTGGGTCCTTTCGTATGTTCTCCTCAGAGAAGTGTCTGTTCGGGTCCTTTGCACATTTTTTAGTTGGGCTGTCTGTCTCCCTGGTGTTAAGTCATATAAGTTCTTTGTATATTTTGGAGATCAAACCCTTGTCTGAGGTATCATTGGCAAATATGTTTTCTTATACAGTTGGTTCCCTTTTAATTTTGCTGATGCTTTCTTTAGCTGAGCAGAAACTTTTCAGTTTGATGTAGTCCCAGTTGTTATTTGTTTCTTTATTTCCTTTGCCCTTGGAGAAGTATTCGTGTAAATGTTGCTGTGTGGGATATCTGAATTTTTTTTTTTTTTTTAATTTTATTGTTGTTGGGATATCTGAAATTTTACTGCTTGTTTTCCTCTAGCACTTTTATGGTGAGATGGCTTATGGTTAAGTCCTTTATCCATCTTAAGTTTGTTGTGGTGTATGGTGTAAGTTGGTAGTCTAGCTTTACTTTTTCACATGTCCCTGCCCAGTTCTCTCAACACCACTTTTTGAAGAGGTTATTTCACCCCATTTTATGTTCTTTCCCCCTTTGTCAAATATTAATTGACCATAGAGTTCTGGGTTTATTTCTGGGCTCTCTGTCCTGGAACCATTGATCTATATGTCTATCCTGATTCTAATACCTGACTGTTTTGATTACAGTGGTCAGGTGACTCTTCTTATTTTCTTTTTCTTCATAGATAAGGCTTGAGTTCCTGTCTTTGCGGTGTGACCTTCTGTCATATAGAGGTGCACTTTGTTTCCTTCCTGGATTCACCTCTGTTGATGTCAGATCATTACCCATTCTGGGCCTAGTCAGCCTTTTGGAGCCAACCAGAGATCCATTGTCTCTGTGCCCTTCAGTTTTTAATCCAATTAATCTGTGGTCAACCCTCAGGTATAGGCACTGCTGGGCCAGACAGATTAAGTCAGTTGTAATCCAATCAATCTGTGATCAGCTGCCAGGCTCAGACACCCCTGAGTGGTGGGGATTGAGTCCTGTGGGTGGGGCTACGATGTCC
>PVIW01001791.1:146111-265748 GCA_004026585.1 Noctilio leporinus
CGACGCAGCGCCTGGCGCACGACGCAGCGCCTGGCGCACGACGCAGCGCCTGGCGCACGACGCAGCGCCTGGCGCACGACGCAGCGCCTGGCGCACGACGCAGCGCCTGGCGCACGACGCAGCGCCTGGCGCACGACGCAGCGCCTGGCGCACGACGCAGCGCCTGGCGCACGACGCAGCGCCTGGCGCACGACGCAGCCAGGACGCAGCGCCACACAACACGTGGTCCACCTGCGATGTGGGGGATGAGTCAGCACTGGGACGCCATCGGCTGCTTCCTCATTCCTCTCCTCAAAACCACCCCAAACTCTCCTTAAGCATCTCTGGTTCACTCTGCCCTCCCTCTGCTGGAGCCTTGAGTAAGTGGATGCCAGTGTATTTTCTTGAGTTGTCACTTTAGTAATTCTCTGTCTCTAGCCATCTCAGGCTATCAAACGTGCTTTTCACAGCTGGATGCTGTTTTATTCTCAGCTTTGTTGCTGGGAAGCCCAGCTGGGAGTTTAGAACCCACGCTTCTCAGGTGGAATCCCTGGCCCCAGTCCCTTCAGCTGCCGCTTGTGGGATCCCAGCCGGCCCTTTCAAGCCTCCACACTTCCTACCCATAATGTTGGGATGAAGCGGCCTCTTCTCTTCTGTTAGTGGTTATGAGGCTTCTCTGCAGCTGGTGCTCTGTTATTCCAGATGATTTCTCCCCAGTTAAGTTGGTCTTTGGAGAGGGTTGGTGTGGCTCTTCTTACTCCTCCGCCATCTTTGTTCCGGTACTTTTAAGGGAGTTGGAGATCATGGTGGGCAAA
Source organism: Noctilio leporinus (assembly GCA_004026585.1). Classification (NCBI taxonomy): domain Eukaryota; kingdom Metazoa; phylum Chordata; class Mammalia; order Chiroptera; family Noctilionidae; genus Noctilio; species Noctilio leporinus. Next base: position 146,906 of record PVIW01001791.1, read on the forward strand.
AGAGCACATTCCAGTTTGGTTGGTGGCTCTTGGGTTCCCTTCTCTTCTGCTAATGCTTCCAGTGTTTGCTGGAGAGAGCTCTGGGGAGTAAGTGAGGAGTCGCTGTAATGCCTCAAACCTGGAAAATCAGCTGGAGAGAGAGAGGGAGAGGGAGTCTGTGTGTGTGTATCTGTGTAATGGTAGGTGTCTGTGTTTCCCTGTTTTTTTGGTCTCTCCTGTCTCTTAGGGATTTCTGCCTTGTGTTTTACCACACTTTCATTCACTTTGTCTTTAGTTCTTTTAGGCTTATAAATGATTTATTTTGTTGAGTAAAATAATTTTTAAACTTTTTTAAAAGATTTTTTTTCATTATTTTTAGAGAAGGGCAGGGAGGGAGGCAGAGAGGGAGAGAAACATCAATGTATGGTTGCCTTTCCCCTGCCTCCAGCCACAGACCTGGCCTGGCTTGCAACCTGGTTATGTGTCCTGGCTGGGACTCAAAACAGTCACCTTTGGGTTTGCAGGCTGGTGCCTTATCTACTGTACCACCAGCCAGGGCAAGGTGTAACATTTAAAGCTTTAAGTAAGGAACTTGTCTAAACACAATATGTAAAGCCATTGGCTGCCCAAGGTCTGTGGAGCTGACCATGCTCATCATCAACATCCTCAGCTATGTTGTGTGCCTTGCAGGGGTGGACGGTACAAAGATGAGCTAGATGGCCCTGCCTTCAAGGTGCTGATAGGGCAAGATGTGGGTTTGAACAAGTGCACCATATTACATGCTACAATAAAAGTAGTAACCTAAATCTAGAAATTTTGGTGGTGGGAGACTCATGGATGGGGTGTTACCTGGGAGGGTCAGGTGTAAGGGATTGCAGGACAGAGGAGTGACGGGCTAGGGTAGAAGAAGAACCTCCAGAGGAAATAGAGTTTTCCTCCTAAAGCTTTATGCAGGTGGAATGTAGAAATCTTCCAAAGTTACAAGATAAGTGTCTATGGCCAGGGAGGAGTGTATGTGCTGTGTGTGTTGTGAGTGTATTGATGTGGATCTGGAGACAAGCCTTCTGTTTTCTACCCGAACATACCTCTATATTGTTTGAGCATTTTACCATGAGCCTAGATTGATTTTAGTTTTTTTTCAAGCTAGTTAAGTTTAAAAGCAGGTGAAGGAAAGTCATTTTAATCATGAAAAATATCTTAAGTGCCCATTGTTAGACTGTATGGACATGTGTTTATTATATAAGGTAGGAGTATGGCAGAGACAAAAGCAGCAGAAGATTCCAAATATACTAATCAGCTAGAATCTTTTGGTGTCATTTATGTAAAGTATAAAATGTTTGTCAGATACTTATAAAACTCTTCAAAGCATTTTGCATATTTATAAAATATACTTTTTATGTAAATACGCATATATGTATAGCTATAATTTACATAGATGTTTATATTCTGTTTATGTGTATTTGTATACCTAAATACAAGAGGCACAGTCATTCCTATTTCCTAGGGTATAATCCCATTTCTCTGGCGTAGTTATTTGTTGCACCCCTCTCTCAAGTGTCCTGTTTTGGATGCTAAACTATATGTTCACCTTATTGTTATGTGCTTAGAAAATATATTTACGTGTAAATGTCCACATATTTATAAATCATACATGTATTTGTACATACATGTAGATATACGCATATGTACTTATGTGTTTAGAAGACATCTTAAAATCTCTTACAGCTGAAATACAAGCTCAGGAAAATAGTAATTTAAGTCAGATGAGCACAGTTATGTAATTACAGATTTGTTTATTTTTTTCAGCATTGGTTCACCAAAATTCTTTGCATCTTTAACACTCTCGCTAGCTTTTTCCATGCTTACTTATTCCCTCACAGTAGTACTGCTAGTGAATTTGTTGAAACTTGCTCTTTAGAAAGCATTTTAGAAAGTTACATGTGAATTCAATCTCATCTTTTTTGCAACTTACATTTCTTTTTCTGGTCTGTTGTGAGCTTTTTATTGGCAGGAACTCGCAAAACTTGTGGGGTTTTTTGTTTTTTGTTTTTAAGATTTTATTTCGTTATTTTTAGAAAGAGGGGAAGGGAGAGAGGCAGAGAGGGAGAGAGACATCAATGTATGGTTGCTTTTCACCTGCCTCCAGCCACAGATCTGACTGGAGACCTGGCTCGCAACCTGGTTATGTGCCCTGGCTGGGGAATCGAACCTGCAACCTTTGGATTCGCAGGCCGGCACCTTACCCACTGTCCAAAACTTGTGGGTTTTTTTTTTTTTTTCCAAAACTTGTGTTTTAAGTTCCTCTCTGAAGAAATGTAACTTCAGAGGTTACATTTATTTAACTTTTGTAAGTTAAAGAATACTATTTTGGTGAGAATGACTGCCTCCCCTACCATGAGCTCACTTATAACTCGTTTTTTTCCACTTATAACTCTTAATCTTAATTTTGGGACTACCCTTGAAAATCAGTATGCCAGATAAGATCTATGGGTCCATCGTTATTTTACTTAATGTTTTTATCAGCTGCACAAACCGAACTGGCTGGCTGATAGGGCCAGGCTGATCATGTTCCTGAGAGCAGCCTTGAGGGGGCAGCATGGGTGTGAGGGTGACTGTGACAAAGGGACACAGACACTAGGCCCCAGGCCTTTTTGCCAGGCAGGCAGCACCCCCATTGTTGCCCTCTCTTCCTATTTTTAAAGAAAAGGTATATTGATTTTTATGTCAAATCTTACTGTTTTTCAACATCAGCTCAGTTTTTCCAAAACATGGTTCAGAAAACTGTGTGTGTCAAACAAAACCTGTGGGGACCAGGTTTGCCCGTGGCTGTGGGTTCCCTCTGGTCTACAGACATGTAACTCGTTGCTTTTTCACACTGTGGACAAATAGAATGTAGCTTTTAGCTGAACCACCTTCTGAGATCATCAGGTCACTCATGGTCTGGAGGTGGTTTGTGACAAAACTAAGTGGTTTCAGTAACGGGCACTGTTAAGATTGGAAAGGTGGTTGCTAGAGTAGTAAAGACTTACCATTTCCTAAAATCTTATCTCCTGTGCTGTTCAACAGGCCTCGGGGAGAGGGGCAGAAGTTTTCTTTCTTTTATGACACTGGGTTTAAATATCAGCCATAGGTTTGGTTTTGGCTGGTTAATAAAACTACCTCACCAGCCTCTGAGATGAGGTGTGATTGAAACTTTTCAATGTCTACTCCTTATACCTTTGAATTTGGTATCCTATGAATATGTTATTCATTCAATAAATGAAAGTATAGAAATATGTATGGGTTCCAGGATCTTGTGCCAGCTGTTCTTAATCATTATCTCTGTGGGTATGGGGAAGAGGAATTTTATAAATCTCTACTATTTTAAATTCTTCTAGATTTTATTAATTTTTAGAAAGAGGGTAAGGGAGGAAGAAAGAAAGGGGAGAGAAGCATCTCATTAGTTGTCTCTCGGCTGCCCCCAGCTGGGAGCCTGGCCCGCAACGCAGGCATGCGCCCTGACTGGAATGGAACCAGTGACCTTTCAGTCCACAGGTGCACGCAGTCCACTGAGCCACAACCAGCCAGGGTTAAAGCTATACTATTTTAAAGCTTCCCAGTTGATCTTAATGCATAGCCATGCTTGGGAACTACTGTCCCAAGGAGGTATTCAGTAACATCTGTTCAAAGGAGGAATGAACTCTTGTCTTCCTGTGTCATGTAGTTTGATGCCTTGTACTTAGCAGTTGTTCAGTAAATATTAACCGAGAGGATTAAAGTATATTTTGAGTTTGGCTACCATCCTCACCCCCCAATCCTTGGCAGAGGGTGTGGCCATCTGCTCATCCCCAGGCTCTCAACTTTGTGGTGGGTGGTCTGCTTCTTACCTGGACATTAGCGTAGCCTAACCCCTGGTCTCCTGCATCCAGCCTGCCTCCCTCTGATCTCTTCAGCACGCTGCAGCCTGCGTGATTTTTTTTCCTTCATTCAAATCTGTTCTTGCCTTTCAGTGGTTCCCCATTGCCTGCAGTATAAAATGTACTGTGGGAGTCCTTGAAGGCCCTTCATGATCTGGTCTGACTGCCCTTTTCCTAGCTCATCTCACTCAGTAGAGAAGTGCTGAAACCAGCCATGTGCCCAGCACTACCGAGGACACTGGGGACAGGACGGTGCACACACCCTCTCCTGACTTCCCACAGACCTACTCCTTAGTCCTGACACTGTATGTACCTTTAGTAGAAGACCTACCATCATGGATTTCAGCTGTTAGTTGACAGTTCTCTTTCTTCCCCTAGAGTCTGAGCTCCTGGAGGGCAGACTTGCCTTACTGTCCTCAGTACCTCCAGCTCTGAGCATTGTGTCCGACCGTCAGTCATCAACACGTTTGCCAGATAAAATGGATATAAGAATGAAGGTTTTTTCATGTGTGCCAAGAAAGCAAATCCAGGTGTTAACCTAGTAGCTATGACTTGTATAAGGTTCTCTCACACAATGGTAGAGCCTCCTGAAAGATGTCATACTTAGATTTTCCAACGTTGAGGACATTTTAACAACACTTATAATGACACTTCTATTAATACATCATTCTAACTAAGACTAAAGTCTTACTAAATGTTAACAATTGGCCTTTTGCTAGCCATTCTAACTGAACAGTCTTAAGAGAAGAATCAGAGAATCCTACAGAAGTGAATGGGGCTTGTAATCTGATACCCTAGAGTATTTATATTAGCTTGATGTGAGATACTATGTTCCCCAAATAGAGGTGTAGCCTTGTGGGGGGTTCTGGGTGCCCTGAAGTAGGGTGTTTTGGGACAAGCAGTAATTCTGAGGTAAAAGGACAAAATAGATGACATCAGCATAGAACTAAGCCAAGATGGAAGCCGTCTTTTTTGAGCAAACATTTTGGCAGATCTGAGACTGTCCAATCAGGCTGGATAAAGAACTGAAATAATCTGCACACCTTACAGAAACCACATTGAATAAGAGTATATGAGTCAGGAGAGAAATATATCCTACAGGGGCCCAGAACAGAGAGATCTCGAGGAAGGCAAAAGAAATGTCAGTAAGTCTGTTGCTGATTTATAACCTAGGGAAAGAGACACTCCTACAGGCGTGCAAGGGTGGCCTTCTCTCCCTTCAGGGGCACAGAGGAAGCAATAATCATTTCATTTCATTTCATTTCATTTGTATGTATAGAATCATCCCCCAGAGTTCTAGAAAAGACTCATGGGAGATTACCAGTAAAGGAAGGGTAAACAAGAGTAGAACTAATATTAAATAAAGACAGTGAGACAGTTGTCACACCAGAAACCCAGGCTCACAGTGGCTACCACAATTGATAATAAAAGGTCATTCTAACTTGTCCGAAGAATTAAGAGAAACTTGGTGAGTATATTCTCCTATGAATTAGAGAATTTGTTAGCAAAAGTATACTTTTTCTTATGGCTGAATGAGATAAAAGAATTTATCAAATGGTCCTTTATATAAAGGATGAGGATGCTAAATAACATAATGGGCACATCTTACAATAGCTTCACAAAAAGGTAAATAGATTCCTTATGTGGCCATATGGTTTTTCCACCTGAATAAATGCTGAAGCTAAATATACTCCAATGCTAGGAAGACATTGCTACTGGGAGGTAAAAAATGTCATCAAGCTGTATGGCTTTCTGGATGTCTCTTGACAAGGTATAGACTAAATAAATATGTGGTTAGTATATCCTGTACACCAGAGGGGTTTTGGGTTTAGTTTTGTTTTAACTGCAAGAGTAATACATTAGTGTATAATGAAATTAGTTTAGTGAGTTGATGTTAGAATTTTAAAAGCGAAAGATAATAGAACAGAACAGAATGCATCACGCACAGTAAGTGTCAAGTTTCAATTTCATTTGTCTTAGGTCTAATGTACCATATATTTATTGTAGGTAAGTACAAAAGCTACCGCTTTTGACTGCTCCTCAATAGAATATTGGTTGGTAGGTGCTGGCCATTCCAGGATGAATACAGAACACATACAAAATAGAAATAACTAGTCTCTGAGAAAAATAGAAATAGGAGCCTCAGACTGGAACAACAGCCACTGTGCCTTTAAATTGTGCTAATTTAGGAACCTGTGATTAGACTCAGTATGTGGACTCAGAAACATACTTTCCTGATTTTATGTTTTGTTTACCTTCAGTTCCTCTCAGAGTTCTTTTTGAAAACCCTGGTCTACTTTGGCTTTAATGAAAGGGAACTCAGAGAAGGAATGGGATGGGTTCCCCAGAGGGGCAGGGTGCCCCTGGGGTAAGGCTGGGTCATGCAGACACTGTGACTTGCCATTGAGAGACCCGTGGAAGCTATAAATTAGGAATGGCTCCTCAAGATCTTGCTTCTTCTGAGCAGGCATACCGATGTTGCTTACTTAGGGAAAACTTTTTAGAAATTATTTTCCTGCTTTATGAATTGTGTTTGGATCAGATTATCGGGGCTATCATTGGAAAAAACATAGGAGGCTTGTGACAGGATCATGGCATTTCCCAACTCAAGGGGTTTCATGCAGCAGCCTGGAGTGATGATGAGACCCTTTGCATTTTGGGGGTACCTCCTCCCCCAAACTTGAATACACACACACACACACACACACACATATACATGGCTACAACTTTGGAGAAAGACTTCTGAGAGGCTTTCCAACTATACGAAGGTATTAATGCCATGAGAAACAGGCTGGAGCAAAATAAATATTTAGCTTTTCATGTGGACTCCAAGTCTTGGTAGCAACAACAGAATGAGATAAAAACCTGTGCTTTCATACAAATTTTTTTTCCAGAGAGGCTGAAAATAATCTAGAGATAAGCTACTTATAGAAGGTTCTCTGACCATTTCTTTGCTCTTGTTTCAGATGACAGTCATGTCCCTTTCCAGGGACTTCAAGGACGACTTTCACAGTGACACAGTGCTCTCCATTTTAAATGAGCAGCGCATCCGGGGCATTTTATGTGATGTCACTATCATTGTGGAAGACACCAAATTTAAAGCTCACAGCAATGTCCTGGCTGCTTCAAGCCTTTATTTCAAAAATATCTTTTGGAGCCATACAATCTGTATTTCCAGCCACGTCCTGGAGCTGGATGATCTCAAAGCCGAAGTGTTTACAGAAATCCTTAATTATATCTACAGCTCCACAGTCGTCGTCAAGAGACAGGAAACAGTCACTGACCTTGCAGCTGCAGGAAAAAAGCTGGGAATCTCCTTCTTGGAAGACCTGACTGATCGCAGCTTCTCAAATTCCCCAGGTCCCTATGTATTCTGCATTACTGAAAAGGGAGTGGTCAAAGAAGAAAAAAATGAAAGAAGGCATGAAGAACCAGCCATCACCAACGGGCCAAGGATCACAAATGCGTTTTCCATCATTGAAACGGAAAATAGTAATAACATGTTTTCTCCCCTGGACTTGAGGGCGAGTTTCAAAAAGGTCTCCGACTCCATGAGAACCGCGAGCCTTTGCCTGGAGAGGACTGATGTCTGTCACGAGGCAGAGCCTGTCCGCACCCTGGCGGAGCACTCCTATGCCGTTTCCTCCGTGGCCGAGGCTTACCGGAGCCAGCCTGCGTGTGAACACACTGGCAGCTCACCTGCTACAGCAGGTGGTGAAGAAAATGGTGAAGCTCTTGTCGTACAACCGAAACCATGCCAGAAGCCAAAGACTGTTTCCACACCCCAGGATGCTGAAGCAACCACAGAAAAGATGCCACCCCCGCCAGTAACCAGCGTGGAGGTTCATCAGGAAAGGAGTCCACCCCCAGCTGCAGTTCTTCCTGGTTCAGCATCTCCCAGCCATGAAGAAGATGTCCTGCCCAGGGGAGATGAAAACAAATCCTCTGATGTCCCTGGGCCACCAGCAGCAGAGATTCCACCTCTCATTTACAATTGTAGCTCTTGCTCTAAGTCCTTTGACAGCAGCACTTTGCTCAGTGCCCACATGCAGCTGCACAAGCCAACCCAGGAGCCTTTGGTGTGCAAGTACTGCAACAAACAGTTCAGCACCCCAAACAGACTGGACCGGCACGAACAGATCTGCATGAGGTCAAGCCACATGCCTGTTCCGGGAGGAAATCAACGCTTCTTAGAAAACTATCCTACCATTGGACAAAATGGAGCTTCCTTCACAGGTCCAGAGTCTTTATTATCTGGAAACAGGGTTGGTGAATTTCCCAACCCTGGAAGTACATTGCCAGAAATGGACCACCTGGTTAAATTTGTCAATGGGCAAATGCTATACAGTTGTGCCGTATGCAAGCGGAGTTACGTGACGTTATCCAGCCTCCGCAGACATGCAAATGTCCATTCGTGGAGAAGAACGTATCCCTGCCATTATTGCAACAAAGTGTTTGCATTGGCTGAGTACAGGACAAGACACGAAGTGTGGCATACGGGAGAAAGGCGGTATCAGTGCATTTTCTGCCTTGAAACTTTCATGACCTACTATATACTCAAAAACCACCAGAAGTCTTTCCATGCCATAGATCATAGACTCTCCATCAATAAAAAAACAGCAAATGGAGGCTTGAAACCTAGTGTCTATCCATATAAACTTTATAGGCTACTGCCTATGAAATGCAAGAGGGCTCCTTATAAGAGCTACCGAAACTCTTCCTATGAAAACACTCGAAGAAGCAGTCAGGTGAGTGAGCCTGCGCCTAGTTCGTATGTTATCCAGCATCCACGCAGCTCTGAATTACCGGCTCTGAATTTCCAAGACAGCGTAAACACCTTGACCAACAATCCAACTGTCCCAATGGAAACATCCACATGTCAGGACAGATCCATTTCTGCCAATGTCCAAAATGCAGAGGGGACCAAATGGGGAGAGGAGACCTTGAAAGTTGATCTTGACAATAACTTTTATTCAACAGAGGTATCAGTCTCTTCCACTGAAAACGCGGTCAGTTCTGACCTCCGGGCTGGGGGCCTGCCTGTGTTGCCTCTGAGCAATGGCAGCGAGAACTCGGCCTCCGTGATCAGCTACAGTGGCTCAGCACCCTCGGTCATTGTGCACAGCAGCCAGTTTTCATCGGTGATCATGCACAGCGCCACTGTGGCCGCCATGTCCAGCACCAACCACAGGGCCCCTCCAGACCCACCAGTCAGTCAGGCCATGAAAGAGGACAGCAAACCTGAGCCAGACAAAGTGGGGAGAGCTGTCAGCAGACCCAAAAGCGTTAAGGAGAAAAAGAAAACCATCCCATGTAACAAGGGAGAAGTACCGGAGGAACTAAGCTATGTTGCTGATCCTGGAGGATCATCAAGCAAAACCACAAATGTCATTAAAGAAACCAGTAAAATTGAAACCTACATCGCAAAGCCTGCTCTCCCTGGAACCTCCACAAACAGCAACGTGGCGCCTCTTTGCCAAATAACAGTCAAAATTGGGAATGAAGCCATTGTGAAAAGGCATATCCTGGGATCTAAATTGTTCTATAAAAGAGGGAGAAGACCCAAGTATCAAACACGGGAAGAGACTTTGCCACCAGAGAGTGACCCGGAAACCAACGGAGACAGCCCGCTGGAGCTTTGCCAGTCCGAGAGCGTGGAGATGAGTGAAATGTTCGATGACGCAAGCGACCAGGATTCCACCGACAAACCGTGGCGCCCTTACTACAACTACAAACCCAAAAAGAAATCCAGGCAGTTGCGGAAAATGAGGAAGGTCAACTGGAGGAAAGAACACGAAAACAGGAGCCCAAGCGGTAAGTATAAATACCCGGCAGAACTGGACTGTGCTGTGGCAAAGGCTCCTCAGGAGAAGGGCTTTGAGGAAGAAGAAAATAAAGAGATGCCCAAGTTGCAGTGCGAACTCTGCGATGGGGACAAGGCCGCAGGGGCTGGAAACCCAGGCAGGCCCCACCGGCACATCACCTCCAGGCCATATACCTGTGAGCTCTGTGCCAAGCAATTCCAGAGCCCGTCCACACTCAAGATGCACATGCGGTGTCATACCGGAGAGAAGCCGTACCCGTGCAAGACCTGCGGACGATGCTTTTCAGTGCAGGGAAACTTACAGAAACACGAACGCATCCACCTGGGCGTCAAGGAGTTCATCTGCCAGTATTGCAGCAAGGCATTCACACTGAACGAGACCCTCAAGATCCACGAAAGAATCCACACTGGTGAGAAGCGTTACCACTGTCAGTTCTGCTTTCAGAGTTTTTTGTACCTCTCCACAAAAAGGAATCACGAGCAGAGGCATGTTCGGGAGCACAATGGTAAGGGCTTTGCCTGCTTCCAGTGCCCCAAAATTTGCAAAACAGCTGCTGCCCTAGGCATGCACCAGAAGAAACACTTATTCAAAAGTCCGAGTCAGCGGGAGAAAACAGAAGAGGATATGTACCATGAAAACTCAGATCCGCAAGAGAATCCACAGTTCATGGACTCGGAAGACAATGACCAAAAGGATAATGTACAAACCGTTGTTGGAAATGTCCTTTGAACACCGATACTTAGGGGAAAAGTCTTCATAAATATAAGTTGGTGGGTTTGTTGGTTTATTTTAGTTATTTTCTTTTGGTTTTGTTTTTAGGTTTAGTTTTGTTCACATTAACAGCCATGAAGGAGTACATTGTAAAAAAAAGAAAATCTCATTTGTGAATATTCCAGAAAATGGATCCTAATATCTGCTTTGGGTTTCAGCATTAACATCTTGCAAAGTGTGCAAAAACAAAATAGCTGACTTCGCCAATATCCCAAGTATCTTGTGAAAGTTTATGAAGTTCTTAGCTGTGGTATTTCTGCCAGTGGAAAAACAAAGAGTTTAATCTTAGTCTAATTTAAAACTTTCTGGTAAGTGCTAATAGGAACTGGCTGCTAAACTGTCTTTAGTCACTGGAGAAAATAAGGGTTAGACATCATGAAAATGTCATCTTCATAAGTAAGTTAAAAGGTAAATGAGCTATGACAGTCATTCCCATTCAGCTTCTGCACTGTGGAAAATTGTTTAAATTTAATGGATACATCTTAAATACTTAATATAGCTAAAATATGTGTGAAATGAGTAACCTAAGTAGGATATTCATGTATTAGAATACCTTTCTGCAACACAAACCTTGTAAAATACATATATAAATCACTATAACTTTTAACTGCCCATGTCCCTCCCCTATAGGGAATTATAATGATGAGCAATAGATCTGCAAATAATGAGGACTGATGTAAAAATCAGTAGAAAGCGTTTTGATTATGACTTAAGAGCACGTGTATGCTTTTAGATGGAATGCTGTTCTCTTGAAGCTATGGCTGAGTTGTTATTTGAAGTGGTCTATTCAAGTCACAGAAAACATAGGTCATGCCTTATCTATGGGGGAAAGCCTTCCCAGAATTTACCTGTGGTTACCTGTGCTGGGGATTACTTTGCAATGGCCTCACCTCAGGAAATGAAGAAGGGCCAGATTCTTCTGAAACTCCCTGCAGTCTTCCATCCATCCCAAGGCCATACATGTGGAGGTCTGTTCCAGACAGACTTGACCAGTCTCAAGGGTTCAAGTAAAACCTGACACCTTCCATTCCACTGAAGGATTTCTAGGAAATTTAGTGCAAGGCATACATACAGTGGTGAGTGCCCAGACACTTGAAAGGGGCAGAAAGCCTAATCCCTACAATGATTAGCTTCCTTGGATGTTGCACAGCTCAAAAACACACATCTGCCCCACCCAGTAAGGGCTTGAGTGGGCAACGGGAAGGGATGACCTTCCTTGCCTCAGGTAGCTTTGTTTGGGGGTGGGGAGGGAGATAGAATGGGAATGAGGGAGATAAGGTTCCATCACTTACATGACTCAGAAATATATCCACAGTCAGATGCCTTGACTTCATGTTTGCAGATATCTAGCTAGCCCCCTTGCTAAAAAAAATCCCACTTAAGTTCTTCAGTGTTCTTGTGTGCTGACCCATGCCATCAGCATTGCCCTCAAAGTCTTATTGCCCTATAGGATATTCTGTCATCTGGACTAGGTTCCTGGGAAGCTGGAACTCACGAGTCTTACTTTGTAAACTTCCACAATAGGAGGCAGAGAGAAAACATTCCTGTCCTTTGATCACCACTATGAACAGAATCCGGAAACCGGTTCAAGGGCCGTCTGCAGCCATTCACCTTCATGGGATTCAATGGATGGAAACCCAAGGTTATCCAAGGTTGGAAGGTTACCATTATGAAGAAGTAGCTCAAAAGACTCCAGTTTCTCTCACCAAATGTTGCGATGTCTCCACGAAGACGACTTAATATGGATTTGGGTGGGCAAGAAAGCATTTAAACACCCAGAAAAGGACATGATCAAAGCTGACCTTTTAATTCTGTAGTACTTTGCTGTTAAGTAACCCCAGTATTGTATCTGCATTTATCTTTTGTTCATCTACTTTCACTTACAGTATTATGTAATAGAGGAAAATGCAAGTGAATTCAACTTTTATTTTATACATTGTATATATGTATACCTGCACTATTCATTTGGGTTTTGTTAAAGAGATTGTCACAAAGGGCTTATGAAAATCATTTTTGAATTGATAATTAGAATATTGAGTAAGCAATCCTGTGATCTACTAATTTGTTTTATCTCAATTAGGATTATGAATCAAGAGAAATAATTGTGTATTTTAGTCATTTTGATTTGAAGTAACTCCAAATATAAAATTATTACATGTAGTGATGTCTCCCAGCCCTTACATGTGGATATTTTTAAAGTGGACTTGTATGCTGATAATTCTAGACCAAAGTAAATATGGCAGAATATTTATACATGAAAAAATAATTTTGCAAATATTTTCTATAATTGTATTATTCATTTAAAATGTTGACAGCTTGTGTTAGTTTCAGGGAGGGGTGTATATTTTGATAAAAAAAATACTTGACTTTGTAATTCTGTATATTCTATACAATTTATAGCAGAGCCGTTTTAAAACAGCCTTGTCAGATTTTTTGTTAATTGTGAAAACTTTATTATGAGTGATGTTTAAGTATGCATTGAGTACATAATGACCAACTAGAATTAAAGTAAGTGTAAACAGTGAACATAACTGTATGCTGTACAAGATATATTGTAATTTGCTGTTTTAGCATCTGTATTTTGGTTAGAAGATATTATTAAATGCAGATGCTAAGGGTTGAAAAAAGTCTAATTTTATTTTTAGAAATAATGAATATAACTTTGTTTTTGCTTGATTAAAATAGCTTATTCCTATGTTAAGTCTCTTTTTACATGTTTTAATGGTAATTTTTCTGTGCAGCTACGTGGCTATTTCATCTGTGTGAGTCACAGCATCATTTCACATATTATTCACCCAGTACATTTCTGTTTCCTCATTTGTTGCATTCCGTGGTACCTACCTAGATGCTTAGTACTCAAATGGAATCTGACATTAAAAAATAAAAATAAAAGTAAAGCAGAACACTGGCTGGTGTGGCTCAGTGGACTGAGCGCTGGCCTGTGAACCAAAGGGTTGCTGGTTTCAATTCCCAGTCAGGGCACGTGCCTGGGTTGTGGGCCAGGGCCCCAGTTGGAGGTGCACAAGAGACAACCACACATTGATGTTTCACTCCCTCACTTTCTCCTTCCCTTCTGCTCTCTCTAAAAATAATTTAAAAAAAAAAAAAACGCAGAATAGGAGAGGTTGAAGTCTTCTGCTAACTTAGTGGTTTGGATAGGCCCGATTGTCTCACGATAACTCACAGAGTATTGGAAGTGTTGTGCTATACCCATCCACAGTAAACAAATCACATTTACGGAGTACCCAGCACTTGACACTGGTCTTTCCGTGTGCTGTTTCATCCCATCCCTTGCAACAGCCCTGGGAAGTAGATGTCATTATCCACGTTTTATAGTGACTTTGACAGGATCCCAGAGCCAAAATCAGGATCCCAACTTCTGGGCTGCACCCATGTTTTCCTTCCCATCACCTTAGAGACTGATTGATTCTTAAGCTAAGCTGACCAGAGTGGAGAGAAAACACAATGCAAAGTAATAGAGCTTTAGGGTGGTAGTTGTTAACAATGACAGCTTCCCCAGACTTTGCCAATCTACTTCCTTAGGCCTCGATACTCTGGTATTTGGCTTTTCTTATATCTTGGGATATTGCCCTATAAAATCAGTTTTTAAGAGCTTGTAATTTTTTTTAAAGAATATAAATTATAAGTTAGTGCTATTATATGCTAATTTTTTACATTAAGCAAAAGAAAATTTGTCCCATCATTTACAGACTAGACTCTAACCTTAGCTTCAAAAGCACACAGTCACAGCGAGCAAAGCACCAAAACTCATCACCAAATTACGGAAAATAATTAAAATTTCCAGTCCCACCCTGGCCAGGGTGGCTCAGTGATAGAGTGTTATCCCATAACCAAAGGATCGCAAATTCAATTCCCAGTCAGGACACGTACCTGGATTGCAGGTTGACTCCATACTCTGTGATCCCCGCTCCAGGTGCAGAAGGCAACCAATTGGTGCTTCTCTCTCATATTGATGTTTCTCTCCTTTCCTCTCTCTCTTTCTTATTTTCTTTCTAAAAGCAATGGGGGAAGAAGAAAAAAATGTCCTTGGGTGAGCGAAAAAAAATTTTTAATTCCAGTCCTCCTAATGGCTAGCCAGTAGCATTAACTTTGTATTTGAGGGCAAGTCAAAACTAATTCCCCCCAAATTTCATAGCTGCTGTCTATTAAAACTGACTTCATTATCTACCAAAAACAGATTTAGTAATGAAAGAATTTGTAACAATTGAGAAGGTAACTAGATTAGAAGGATAAATCACGCAAATCAATCCTTCCTATACAGATTCTTTTAGCTACTTTGGGGCTTACCATTCTTATTACTCCTCTTCCTCTGTTCTCATCACCTGTTGGTTGATTTGGTTCTGCTCCCGCTGTCTCCATCTGTTCCTCTTACAGAGGCAGTGGTTCTTCCACTTCACTTTCCTCAGTGTCTGAGAAATCATCACTTTCCCCTCCCCAAATCCTGACCATCTGTTAACCTTCCTTCTGGGAAAGCAGGGCCCCTTTAGCCCTCCCTCCTTCCCCAGTTTGCAGCCCTAGATCTTGATTCTTCAAGCAAGCTGGTCAGTGAGCAGGTGAGCTGGCTTGGTGTGCGATGTTTAAAATGAAACACTCCAAATTTAGACAACTAATGGAAAAGCTGGTTACTACAGGAATGTGACTACATTTTTATTTAATTTTTGACATTAAGACATCAAATTATTTTTTTAGATTGGCTGAGAATTCAGTACCTTTTAAAATTAATCTGGAAAATTATGACTTCTGTGTACTAACTCTGTCAGCAATTTGCAACCGTTTTCACCTCATGACACGAACCAATTACTAAAATTTTGCAGCACGCCAAAAATTTATATTTTTTTGCGAATCTGACAAAAATAGGTATACTTTTGGTTCATTCACACTCGATGGCTATTGTGTAGGCTATTGTCATTATTTTATTTGACAACCTAAGGGAAAAGAAGTTGGTGACCCCCTACTAAATAATCAGGTATTATATGTTTTTAAAAGTATTTTGGCACCCTGGTTGAAAACCGCTGTTCTGTGTAATCTTTTAATAGGAAACTTTTCAAACACACAATATGGCTGACACCAGGGAATTAGGATCTGAGATGTCCCGCAGCCTCAGAAAGGCTCAAGTTCCTTTAGTGCCCCCTGCTGTATAATGTCATAACCCTGAAAGTCCAGGCCATCACTTACAAGGGAACCACATCTCTTCTTCAGAAATGTTACTCACATGAGCGGTGGGGTATTGCCAGAGAGAAGCTGACTCACTTCCAAATGGCCAGTTTCCCAAATTCTGACATCCCAATATGGTGTGTAGTTTAGGTCCTGTTCATTTCTAGCTTCTCTGTTTTACTGGACTGAAAGGCTGGGTTCCATGCGTTAACGTGGACATGCCTAACTTGTGTAAATAGGGTAAGGAGTGGCAGGCCATTTCCCAGGTCATTTCTGATGTTTCTCTTCCTAAAAACCAAAATGTGGGACCACTATTTTTGTCATCTCTCATAGTAATGAGAGCCAGCCTCTGCCACTACTGTTGATGCTGAATGTGACAACATTCCAGCCGCTGAGAACTCCATGCCACTCAGTATTATTCTTATACCCAGGCAGGAAAGCCCCTGCCTGGCCTCATCCAGAGGTCCCCTGCTCCATGGTGCAGAGTCCGCAGTCTGTACCCACCCAGTCTGTACCCATCCCAAATCACTGAGAATTCCCTGCCCACTTTCAAGGCCTGCTCAGGCCTTTTCCCCACCCAATCACTCCCCTCAGTCCCAGGGATGAGCAAGTTGTTTGGAGAGGACGTGGACAGTTTGTGTTGCATTGCCAGGGTCCAGAGGTGGGTGTGAGGCCCCCAGCAGTGTGGGAAGAAGCAGGGTTGAGGGTAGGAAAAAGGTATGGGGGGCCAGACCTGGGCCCAGCCCTTCTCAGCTGGTCGTCTTCCAGGCAGAACAAGAGAGAGACAGGGAATTCTGATCTCTAACCTGGCCTGAGGGTATGTTTGTCAAGGGAGGAGAAGAGAGCAAATCTGTTCAAGAGCTTGTGCTGGATTTAATTTTTAAATATTCAGACACATGAACTATACAGGCTTCTATTTATGTACTTGCCCTTGACCCTGCAAAATGTTTGGTAGGGATTACAGGGACTGTCACTGCTCCAAGTGCCTGGTTTTCATCACACTACATGTGTGTGCAAGCTCCTGGCCATACCGAAATATCCCTTTCCACCCCCATCCACTCCCATCCACAATCATTTACCAATGTCTAGTTCAAAAGCCCCTCCAAAAGCTTCTTCCTTGAAGAGTCCCTCAGACCACTGCTTGCCTTTCCCTCAGTCCCCCCACAGCACTCTGGGATGATCCATTTCCATCCCACCCAGCTCCTCCAGGCCCAGGCCAGAGCTGCCTTAGTCAGCCCTATGCTTCCAGCATCAGCAAGTGCCCTCAAACATGAGACCTACTAAGAGCACTGATTCCCCATTCCAGGGTGACCAACCAACAGGATTGTCTGGGACAGAGGTTTTTCCTAAGATGTGTTAAACAGAGACAATCCTGGGAAAACTGGGATAACTGGTCACCCTCATGGGGAAGAGGCAGCAGCCAGGACAGAAGTAAGACGATTGGCCAATCTGAGTTTGAAACAACTAATGAGACTGTCCACTTTCCACCCCCCACTGCTGAGCAGTGAGGAAACGTCCGGGCCATGTAGAAGCCTGGCCAGCCTGCGCAAGTCTGGGCTGGGAGAACGGACAGGCAACCGTGGGGACCCCTCTCTAGGTTTCTACTAAAATCTTTAAATCACTTCACAAAAACTCCCTCTAGTCTCACTTCTCTGAAGACCCTCCTGGGGAACCCAGATCATCATTCACCTTCCAGCTGCCCACACAAAGCATTTCATAGAATCCCATCTAAGTACAAGTGATGGCCTGTTTGATTCTTTCCAGCCCTCTCCCTACCCCAGCCTATCATGCTAAGTTTGGTGGGTAGCTATGGGTTTTCCTGCTGAGTCCTTTTTTATTTTTATGGTGAAAGCACCTGAATTTCCATTAGAAACCACACCTTACCCCCTTATTCCTCAACCCTGCTACTTTCAGATCCTTCTTGTTGGCTTCGGTCTCAGGCTGGTTCTCTCTAATTGATGGCAAAAATGTCTGTGATGAAGGAAATAAAGCCCCCCTTCCAAAAAACAGTCTCCAAAGAGAGCAAAGACACTTCTAGTAATAACATCCTCTAAACATCAGAGTCTGAATTTAAACCCAAGGGCACCCACTCAACAGCATCAGGGACCCTCGAAGGTAAATCGTGCATCTCCTTTGAAGAAAAGTCAGTCAAAGTGACCACAGCACATACTGCATTCAGCTGCAATAACTGAGCCAGGCTGTGTGCCAAGGCTTTCACCTTTATTCCTCAAAGAACCTAGAAAGAAGGTATTGCTGCCACCATTTAAGAGCTGCAGAAAGGCCCAAGTTCAAGGATTTCACTCTGAGGATGAGAATCCACAGAGGAAGTGAGAACCCATTTACTGGTAGTTCCTCAGCCTCAGGTGTCAGCACACTGGGGCTCAGGCCACACCCTTTCCTGGTCCACTGTCCCCACCATCCATGTTGCTCAGGGAGCACTGGGCCCCAACTTCACATCACCTTCCTCTGATCATTCAAAGGTGCTCACAGGTGAAGGCAAATGCGTGAGGATAAGTGATGCCAGCAGTGAGGACATTCATGAAGCTCTTTCTACTCCAAGTACTCCAATTTCCAGGAACTCCCTTGGTTAAGGGAAATAACTGCTGTGTGCTTAATAGGAGTGGAAAGCAGGCTAATGCATTTGTATGTGCTCATGTATTATGTATGTAGGGAAGAGCCAATACATGTATAAAATAAAATTAAAAATTCAGAAGCATAATTGGTAGGAACAAAATAGACAGGGGGATGCTAAGAATAGAATAGGAAAGGGAGAAGCCAAAGAATTTACATACGTGACCCATGGACATGAACTAAGAGGAGAGTGGAATGGGACAACTGTATAACAGTATAATCAATAAAACATACTTAAACTTTTTTTTTCTAATAATACAAAAGGGTAACCCAGAGACAAATGAGTTTTTCCCTAGAGGCAGGCACTGTTGCAGATCTTGGGCAGCCCTCCACGGATATCCTATGCATATCCAAGCCTATAAGTATCTATAAACTTGTATATTTCCTTTTTTATGTAAAACACAATACACAAAGCAGTCAATAGTTTATTGTTTATTTAACAATATACCATGGGGAATCTTCCATGGTGGGTCATATGGTTCTGTCTTATTCTTTAATGACTACGTAGTACTCCATTGTACAAACTGCTAACCAGTGTCCTAATAGACATTTAACTTGTTTCCAATCTGTTTATTTATGCATTTTAGACAGGTTTTTATAACAAAGATAGGAAAACAGAAAAAATGTTTTCTACTTAATCCTGACATCTCCAGAAAATCCAATTGACAGAGCCCCCCACCCCCACCCCACCCTTTGATTCTGGGTGTTCCTGGCAGTCTGGATCAACATAATTCAAATTCTGAGCTCTCAAGCAGAAGGTTTCGGATTATTTTTTTCCAGCAAAGCCAAACGCATTATAGTTCCTCCCATACGATGATATGTTGCTTCTTTTTTTATATTATATGTTATTGATTATGCTGTTTCAGTTGTCCCAAGTCTTTTCCCTTTGCTCCCCTCCGCCCAGTAACCCCCTACCCTCCAGCAGTCCCACAGAGACAGGATCTGTGCTTAAATTCCCAGCTGCTGTAACCTCCAAACTCCTAGTTACTTGCAGTGTGAAAGCCCACTAGGTCCTACTCTCCCTGAGCATCATTCTTGGCAGCATCTCTGAAGAACGATGAACCAGAGAGGCCTGGAGGAGACTCCAATCTGGGGGCAGACCAGGGAGGAAAATCTTGCCAGCAGAGGGCACTGCCACTGCAGCTGGGACCCGGAGCAAGTCCCAGGGGCTCCGGGCCTGCCTCCCTCTGCCCAGCTTATGGAAGGAAATAAATGTCAGCGTGGCCCTAACCAAGTGTGCGCACGCTCTCCGCAATTTGTCTTTGTATTACTTTAGCCTTTAATATCCCAAATCTGAGGGTTTAGTTTAACATTAAGTTAATACTCAAAATAAGACAAGGTAGTAACTTGAGGCACTGAACAGGTTCAGCTTCTATCTTGGGCTGTGTCTGACAGGTGCAGCCCATTCCAGAAACTAGTTACACTCGCTTCTTGCCTGGGTTACTGGAAATTTACCCCATCTCTCTCTCTCTCTCCCTCTCTCTCTCTCTCTCTCTCTCTCTCTCTCTCTCTCTCTCTCTCTCTCTCTCTCCCCCCTAAGATATCATGCAAAGGCCCTGATAAAGGAAGGATGAGTGCAGTAGTACAACCCAGTGAGAGGAGTGAAACAAAAAGGTGTCTGTGGTCTACCTGCAAAGAATGAGAGCTTCCATGAGCTGCCCATGGGACAAGAACTAGCCATGGACAACAGCTGCGTGCAGTGGACCCACTTGCCCCTGATCTCAAGTGGCCACTAATAGAGCAAAGAGATGCCACCGAGAGCCATCTACCCACTAAGGGTGGAGAGGAAGAAATTGTTTTTAGGATGAGGGAGGAAGTACTAGGGCACCTAAAAACCACTGGATTGCTACATGACGACACCCACCTCTTCTAGCGGCCAGGGCTAAGGGGCTGCCATCCTCAGAGGCCAGATGGGAATACCGACTTCATGAGCCATTAGGATGTGTAGCCTGTTCCCAGCCGAGGTGGCCGGGTAACTGCACCTCACAGACACTGGTCAACAGACATGTGATGGTCCTATGAAACCAGAAAGAGGTACAGAGGCACAGTGGCAGAAGGAAGCCTTGTGGGAAAAGAAGGAAGTTGTCCATTCACCTGGGAAGAGTTCTGAAGAAGAAGCAGGTCACCTAGGTCTCAGCCAGTCAAAACATTGCATTTCCATGGTCACAGTGACTGTACTCAGCAACATGCGTGTAACCCACGTAGTGTCAATAAGACGTAAGGGCTTCTGGGAAGGCTGTAAGGGAGAAAGTTTATCTCCTCACTGGGTTTAGAGCTGAGGAGATACTGCCTGCTTCTTGTCAGCATGCGGAACACCCGGAGCTGAGTGGGGCCACTGGGGGTTCCTGCAATTATAGCTAGCGCTGCGGAAGAACCTCAGGATAGGGCAGAACTGAGTCCTCATAACATGGTTTGAGCCCTGAATCCAGCCATACAGGAAGTTAATGCTGCTCCTGGATTTATAGTGGGCCTATAAATTCCTCTTGTGTTGTGTAAAAACTCACTCCTGTGCCTCCCGGGCTGAAAGGAATGAGGTTAGGGGTTTTCCGAGCCTGTTCTGACATCCGATACCTTTAGGGTTCCTCGTACTGAGTGAGACTGATCAGAGGTAAATCCAATTGGCCCAGGCAAAGTGCCCAGGCTCAGGTGGTCATCCAAAGCATGTTTTCTTAGAAGCACCCAGACCATTCTGAACCTTTGTGACTGTTCCTAACCCCCCCACCCCGTAAGAGCCAACGACTTCAAGGCATGACTCTGAATTTGAATATTAACATAGAGATACTAGCACTTCTATTACATATCACACATTTCGAAGCATCTTGTTGAAACTGACATTGAAATTTCAACTTAAGATTTAGAAGAGTGTCTAGTAAGAGGGGAGTGGTAAATTAATTGAACCATTCCCATGATTACTAATGTAAAATGTGTAAAATATCACCAATTTTCTCTTTATTCAAAATTCTGCCTTTATCCTTTTCTTAAATGATGGTAATAAAAATATCTAAGGTCTTTTCTTTTGTTTGTTTTTTCTTTTCTTTTTTTAAATTGAAGTAAAAGATGACCACAGAAAAGTACACAAACTTTAACCATATGCTTGATGGCTTTAGTTTATGTAAAACAAGTGACTTTTTCTCTCTGGGTCTGTGTCCTCATCTGCCAAGTGACTGTTAATGAAGCAGCATTTCTTAGGCCTCTTCTCAGAGACTTTCTTCCAAGCGAGTGACATCTATTCTGCATACTTCGATGCACTAGGACCAGTCTTAAGACTGCAGCTTGTTTCACCCCCCACCTGATGCAGTGCTGGCACTAGATCTGTTTGTTAGGCTGAGGTGCCTCTAACAATGTCTCCATGGGAGCCCAGGAGGCTGTTGGCCAAAGATCCCACAGCCCATGGCCACAGCACTGCCATGATCATCACGGTGCCCACAATGTCTGCTGAGGGGACCTGGGGATCCCCATCACTGTCACCCTCCCTAGCAAATGCTCACATGGAGGGGAGTCTAATATATATATTCTGGATGGGTAGATAAATGGATGGATGAATGAATTTCAATTCCAAATTCTTCCACAAAAAAAGAGCTGATTCTGAAGTAAGCAGGCTCTTGTCTTGACAGAAAAGGGGATTCCTGGCTATTCAGCCTGATGTTTATTGTTCAAATCAATTTCTAGTTCTTCTATAGTGTAACTGCACAAACTCTTTGGAAATTCTTTGGAGTCTAGTATCTTGCTTTAAGCCATAATGAAACCAGATTGTTTACACATTATTTGCTGAAGGGTTTGCTTTAGGCCTGATCGTGTTAGGTCAACTGGGGGAAATGCATGTGAATCAGTTAAGATGCTTTGGCTTCAATCCACAGAACAACCAATTTAGCATGTTTCAAAGTAGGCAGTTCTATAGCTGGGTGGTATCAACATAGACTGAGGCCTTTATCCATATCCCTCTGTCAGCTCTATCTGTAATATCTACCCTCACAATCAGAAGATGGCCAACACCAGCCTAAGCAACAGGCCCCTGGCACAAGAGCAAGAAGAGCAGCAGGGCCTACTTATCCCCTTCCTCAAAGGTTTTCAGCAGTTCACAATTTAGACCAATTCTTGTCAAAGAGGAAAGAGATGGCCACAATGTGGGCTATCACCTGTGAGTGGGCTCCTGGTCGCCCATAACCACAAAACTGAAGGTCTCTGAGCATAGAAGAAAATATGAATTATGAGCAAGCAACCAACATGTTTGTCATAGGGTGGCCACATTGGCAGCCACTGGCAATCAGCCAGGACAATCCTAATTCAACTAAGTAAATTATTTTTTAACTTTAAATAATCTGTTGCCTTAATAAAATTGGATGACAGACATTGGCTATTGACCAGGCAACTGAGGGCTCTGCGAAAAGAGCTCTGGTGGTTTTTGGAGGCCCTTGGGGACCAGAAGGGCCTTCCATTGACCACAGATCCCCTCCAGCAAATGCAGAGATTCAGTAAGTGTGCTCAGCCTCTTCCTGGGTAAAGGCTGTGTCTCTGAGAGAAAGCAGCTCATTGTGTGGCTTCACAGAACAGTCATCATTTGTTTCTTCTCAGTGAAACTCAGCAGTCTGGGAACAGAACTGAAAACCCTTTAACTCTCTTTGCTAGCTCCATCTCAAGAGCACACCCATGTGGGCCTGGATAAATGCCCTGTGAGGGAGGCATGTGGGAGCTGGCAATTACCCTGGGAGGGTGAGGAATTGAGGGCAAGGGGTGATTTCCCATGAAGTACCAAAAAGGTCACCTTAGAGGCTCATGTACTAACAACTGGCCTTCTATTTCCACCCTTTCTCCACAGTTATGGAGGCAGAATAAAGGCTATCCTAGATGCAGGTAGTGCTAGAGAGAACAGGGTCTATGTATGTGTATGAGTGGGAGGGAAGTTGGCAGGGCCAGAGGACCAGAGAGTGACTTGTACCTGTTGCAATTAACTCGCCCCCAGGGATCACTCTGGTTTCACAGGGTGTCACTCTTTTCCCTCCCTTCCAGGGCAGGGAGGGCCAATGGGACCAAATGGGTGACAGAACAGGTGTATACTGGATCATTATCATTGTATGTGTTCTCTTGGCCTCTTTTCTGCAATACCAGTCTATGTTGATACCACCCAGCTATAGAACTGCCTACTTTGGGACATGCTAAGTTGGTTTTCCTGTGGATTGAAGCCAAGGCATCTTAACTAATACGTGTACATTTCCCCCAGCTGGCCTAATACGATCAGGCCTAAAGCAAATCTTTCAGCAAACAATGTGTAAACAATCTGGTCTCATTATGGCTTAAAGCAAGATACTAGACTCCAAAGGATTTCTACTGTCCTTTTTGTGCATGTTCTACTCTCCTTCCTCTTTGTCTCCGCATATGGCTGCAGTTAGGAACCCACTTCTGTAAGAACAGAATAATGTCAGGGGCACACATTAAACATTTTATAATTTAATAAATTCTGCATTTGTTTTGCTTTTTATTACCAAAAAAAAAAAAAAATTGTAATGAGAATCACAATTCATAAGGTGGCCATGAGAATTCCACTGGTTCTTGAGCTCTTTTTCCAGAACAATGTTGAACTTTCCCTAGAGGCTGAAGGAAAATAAGACCCAGATGGAGAGTATCTGAATGGCATCTTGGAGCGTAAAAGCAGTGGTTTCAGTATTTAAAAATCACATCTTTGGATTCCTAATTTAATGCTTTTCTCTTTACACCATAGTTCTGTTTAATATATCTGTCTCATCTTAAGTACTTTCTATTTTTACATGAACAAAAAGCTTGTAAATTACTCAATGTAAGTAGCTGCTTTCCAGAGGACAATATAGGGAGTTATAAATTTATGGATCCTCCTGGCTGGTAGCACAGTGGTTAAGGCGCCGACCTGCGAACCCAAAGGTCGCAGGTTCGATTCCCCAGCCAGGGCACATAACCAGGTTGCAAACCAGGTCTCCAGTCAGGTCCGTGGCTGGAGGCAGGTGAAACACAACCACACATTGATGTTTCTCTCCCTCTCTGCCTCTCTCCCTTCCCCTCTTTCTAAAAATAATGAAATAAATCTTTTAAATAAATAAATAAATAAATAAATAAATTTATGGATCCTACCCTGATTTCTAGTTCCACTTTCATTTAAATTTTTAAACAAATCTCTAGAACTTCCAATCAAGATGGCTGTGTAGGAAAACACAGCTCTCCTCCTCGCACAACCACATCAAAATCACAACTCAACTGTAGAACAGTCATTATTCAGGACTGTAAGAAATTGAGCTGAATGGAAGTTCTACAGATACAGAACGAAAGAAGAAACCACACATAGAGATTGGTAGGAGGGATGGAGATGCCCCACACATGTGAGGCAGATAGAAATTGGGAGGGATATCTCAGGAGAAAGGGTTCCAGCCCCAAATCAGGTCCACCAGCCATGGTTCAAGCACAAGGAAGGTTAAGTATTCATAACTTCCGGCTGTAAAAACCAGTGGGGATTGAGGCTGTGGGAGACAGAAACTTCTAGAGTCCCAGGCAGCTCCCCTTAAAGGACCAGCATACAGGCTAATTTGGAATCCCTCCCTCTGAGCTTCAGCACAGGGGCAGCAGATTGAGGTGCATCAGAGATACTCAGGGAGGAGCTGAGTTGTCTAGCGTCAGGGCAAGAGCTGGGGGGCAGCTTTCTCCCAGAGAAATGCTGGCGGAGGCCATTGTTTTTTTTTCTGAGCCATCCCCCCACAGAGCTGGCAGGTGGGTGCCATATTTGAGACTATCAACCTGGATCACACTGTTTACCCCAAAGTGGAGAATCCGAGGCATTGCCCTACTCAACTTTCAGGCTCACCCGAGCCATTTCCAGTGGCTTTTCCTTGTGAATAGCTTATCTTGGCTCATGCTTTAGATTTTCCTAAATTCTCTCAAACAAGCAGCATCTGGCTTCAATGAGCCCTGTATCTCTGGCTAAGTTGCCCCAGGCCTGGCACTAACAACAGCCAGCCTTGGTTCATAGTTTGGCATTGCCTGGGAATCTCCAAGCCCAACATAAGTAGCTTATGCTGTGTAACCCTGGACAGAACACAGGAAGTGGCTGACCTTGGATGTGCCAACAGAAATCAAGGCTCAACTACAATAGGAGATTAAACCACAGCACCAACAGTGGGTGCACCTTGAGTACCCAATGTAGCTAATAGGGGAGGCTGTGCCACTGGACTCTACAGGACACCTACTACATTAGACCACTCTGCCAAGCCTGGGAGACATAGCAGCTCTACCTAATACAAAGAAACAACCACAGGGATGCTGCTAAAATGATGAGGCAGCCCTGGCTGGTGGCTCAAAGGGTAAGGCGCCAGCTTGTGAACACGAGGGTCACTGGTTCGATTCCCCAGTCAAGGTGCATGGCCAGGTTGCAAACCAGATCTCCAGCCATGTCCATAGCTGGAGGCAGGTGAAAGGCAACCATATATTAATATCTCTCTCCCTCTCTCTCTAAAAATAATAAAGTATTTCTAAATAAATAGCTAAATAAATAAATAAAATGATGAGGCAAAGAAATGTGGCCCAAATGAAAGATGAGAACAAAACTTCAGAAAAAGAACAAAACAAAATGGAGACAATCTGCTAGATTCAGAGATTAAAACACTGGTTATAAGGATGCTCATTGAACTTAGTGAGAACCTTACAGTATCAAAAAGATCCAGTCAGAAATGATACACTAATAAATAAAAATTTACAAGGAAACAACAGAAGAGTGGGTGAAACTGAGAATAAAGTCAATGATTTGGAATCTAAGGAAGCAAAAATCAACCAATCAGTACAGCAAAAAGAATTTTAAAATGAGGATAGTGAAAAGAGCCTCTGGGACAACTTTAGATATTCCAACATTTGAATCACGTAGGTGCCAGAACAAGAGCAAGCACAAGAAACTGGAAACCTATTTGAAAAAATAATGACAGAAAACTTCCTTAACTTGGTGAAAAAAAATAGACATACAAATCCAGGAAGCACAGAGAGACCCAAAGAGGCTCACACCAAGACACATCATAATTAACTGCCAAAGATTAAATACAAAGAGAGAATCTTAAAAGCAGCAAGAGAAAAGTAGTCAGTTACCTACAAGAGAGCTCCCATAAGACTTAGCTGATTTCTCAAAAGAAACTTTGGAGGCTAACAGAGATTGGCAAGAAATACTCAATGTGATGAAAAGCAAGGGCCTACAACCATAATTACTCTATCCAGCAAAGTTGTCATTTAGACTCAAAGGACAGATAAAGAGCTTCATAGACAGAAAAAGCTAAAGGAGTTCATCACCACCAAACCAGTATATGAAATGTTAAAAGGTCTTCCTTAAGAAGGACATATAAAATATGAACAATAAAGTGGCAATAAATATGTACCTATCAATAATTGAATCTAAAATAAACAAACAGGTAGAACAGAAACAGAGTCACAAATATAGAGGGTGTTTTGATGGTTGCCAGATGGGAGGGGGGTTGGGGGATGGGCAAAAAAGGTGAAGGGATGAAGAAGTATAAATTGGCAGTTACAGAATAGTCATGGGGATGTAAAGTACAGCATAGAGAATGGAGTAGCCAAAGAACATACATACATGACCTGTGGACATAGACAATGGTGTGAGGATTGCCTGAGGGAGTAATAAGACTTGGTGAAGGAGGACAAAGGAGAAAAATTGGGACAACTGTAGTAGCATAAACAATAAAATATAATTTTAAAAATATCTAGCTCTGGCCGGTGTGGCTCAGTGGGTTGGGCACTGGCCTACAAACCCACAGGTTGCTGGTTCAACTCCTGGTCAGGGCACCAGCCTGGTTTGCAGGCCAGATGCTTGGTTGGAGAGGAAACTGAACAATGTTTCTCTCTTGCAGTAATGTTCCTCTCTCTCTCTTTCTCCCTCTTTCTAAATCAATTAATAAAATATATTTTTTAATCTGTAAATATTTTTTATTTTTATTTCCTCATCCCAGAAATTAAAGGGCATTAAGACATTTCAATGAATTTTTTACTTAAGAACTTAAAAGGTAATAACTATTTACATAGACTGGTTTCTAAGAAAGTTTAACTTAAATTTCAATACCCCACATACCAAACTAGATCTTACAGAAGATTACATAGTCCATGTTTGGTGCCAATATTTTTTGTAAATTCCTCTTTTCTCACTGCAAATTCAATGTAACTGAGACATCTAGTGTCCAGTCCTTAGAAAAACAAATTTCCACTGATTCTGGGTTTAAAGAACCCACCAAATCTGTTTTATGGTACTTGTAAGTAAAACTATGTATTTCCTCTCATCCTCACTTTGGAAAACTCATGGTGCTTCCCATGTGCAAAATATTTTCATATTACGGAAGCTCAAGAAATGTTTCTCAAATCTCGTGTTCTTGTTATAACAGTGTTGCCATTCACATGGATAAAAAATCTATTTCCTCAGTCCCACCTCACCCTTCTCCAACTTTTTCAAACAATTGTCCCAGAGAGAAAAATGCATATCATCTTCAATGGCATTTGAATCTAGGTCATACCTTGTTCTCTGGATTCCCAGTTACTAAGAATGTCCTCCAAAAGAATGGACATATAAACTCAAAGTATTTAAAGTATTTTCTAAATTATTACATAATATATAAAATATGTTACTAATATGTCGTAGGAAATATATATGCACAAATAATATGTATTCATTTCTATCACATAGTAAATATTTTCATAGAACTTAAAAAAATATTTTAGTTATTATTTTTAGAGAGAGGGGAAAGGAGGGAGGAAAAGAGGGAGAGAAACATCAATGTAAGGTTGCCTTTCGTGTGGCTCCAGCTGGGGACCTGGCTAGAGACCTGGCTTGCAACCCAGGTTTGTGCCCTGATTGGGAATCGAACCGGTGACCCTTTGGTTCACAGGCCGGCACTCAATCCACTGAGTCACATCAGCCAGGACTCATATGACTTTTTGAAGTGAGTTATATCTTAAATCTGAAACCAAAAGCAAAATTGACAAAGAAAAAAATAGATAAATTGGACAGCATCCAAGTTAAAGCTTTTGTGTTTAAAGGATATCATCAAGAAAATAACGCACCTATCACAATGGTAGGAGATACTTGAAAATCATATATTTGATAAAGAGCTTTTATCTAGAATATATGAAGTATAAGTATAATCCAGTAATAAAAAACAAATATAGTAACTCAATTTAAAAATTGACAAAGAATCTAAATAAACATTTTCCAAAGGAAATATACAAATGACTAATGAACACATGAAGAGATGCTCAATACCTCTAATCATCAGGAAAAATGCAATAAAAATTGTGATAAGATACCACTTCACACCCAGCAAATTGGCTATAATAAAAAAAGACACCCAGCCAGGGCACATAACAAGGTTGTAAACCAGGTCTCCAGTCAGATCTGTGGCTGGAGGCAGGTGAAAAGCAGCCATACATTGATGTCTCTCTCCCTCTCTGCCTCTCTCCCTTCCCCTCTTTCTAGAAATGATGAAATAAAATCTTAAAAAAAATAAAAAAAAGACAGATAATAACAAGTGTTGGCGAGTATGCTGAGAAATAAAGCACCTGAGCACAGCTGGTGGCAATGTAAAATCAGCTGTTCTGGAAACAGTCAGAAAGCTCCTCAAAACATTAAACATAGAGTTACTATGTGACCCAGCAACTCTACTCCTGGGTATATGTCTACCCATAGATGGTACACAGAATTCATAACAATTATTCATAAGAACCAAAAAGTATAAACAACTCAAATGTCAATCAACTGATGCATGAATAAATAATATGTGGTTTATCCACACAGTGAAATATTATTTGGTTATTGGAGGAATAAAGCACTAATACATGCTACAACATGAATGAACATTGAATTATACTAAGTAAAAGAAACAAGACACATATTGCATGATTCTATTTACATAAAATTCCTAGAGTAGGCAAATCTATAAAAGATAGAAAGTAGATAATGGTGCCTCGGGCTGGTTGGAGGAAAATTGAGAGTGACTTCTAATGGGTATTGAGATTTTTTTTGGTGGGGTGAGGAAAATATAAAGTTCATTGTGGTGACAGTTGTAGAACGATGTGAATATTCTAAAAACCACTGAATTATACACTTTAAATCAGTAGAGTATACAAATGACATATAATTAAGCTGTCATTAAAAAGTAGTATTTAAATAATTAGCAAAAGAATATTTTAAATGCTCTGTAATCCATGCCCTGAACATCATTATAACCTCTATTTCTTTACAGATATTTTATTGATTATGCTGTTATAGTTGTCCCAATTTCTTTTCTCTTTGCTCCCCTCTGCCCAATATCCCTGTTCCCTCCAGTAATCCCACCCCTTTAGTTCATGTCCATGGGTTGTGCATATAAATTCTTTGGCTTCACCCTTTTCTTATACTATTCTTAATATCCCCCTGGCTATTTCGTACCTACCAATTATGCTTCTTAATCCCTGCACCATTTCCCCATTTCTCCCCCTTCCCCCTTCTAGCTGATAACCCTATGAATGACCCCATACCTATGATCCCATTCCTATTCTAGTTGTTTTCTTAGTTTATTTTTGTTTTTACTTTTTAAGGATCTGTTGTTGATAATTATGAGTTTGTTGTCATTTTCATATTCATAGTTTTGATCTTCTTTTTCTTAAACAAGGCATTTAAACATTTCATATAATAATGGCTTGGTGATGATGAACTCCTTTAGCTTTACCTTGTCTGGGAAGCACTTTGTCTGCTCTTCCATTCTAAATGATAGCCTTGCTGGGTGGAGTAGCCTTGGTTGTAGGTCCTTGCTTTTCATCATAGTGAATGTTTCTTTCGAGCCCCTTCTTGCCTGCAGAGTTTCTTGTGAGAAATCAGCTTATAGTCTTATAGGAACCCCTTTGTAGGTAACTCTCTTCTCTTTCTGCTTTTAAGATTCTCTCTTTATCTTTAACTTTTGGCATTTTAATTACAATGTGTCTTGGTGTGATCCTCTTTGTGTCTAGCTTGTTTAAGGCTTTCCGTGCTTCCTGGATTTGTATGTCTATTTCCTTTGCTAAATTAGGAAAGTTTTCCTTCATTATTCTTTCACATAAATTTTCAATTTCTTGCTCTTCCTCTTTTAGTTCTGGCACCCCTATGATTCAAATGTTGCCATTTTAAAGTTGTCCTAGAGGTTCCTACGCCTCTCCTTGTTTTTTTTTTTTTTTTTTTTTTTTTTTTTTTTTTTTTTTTTTTTTTTTTTTTTTTTTTTTTTTTTTTTTTTTTTTTTTTTTTTTTTTTTTTTTTTTTTTTTTTTTTTTTTTTTTTTTTTTTTTAATTCTTGTTTCTTCATTCTGTACTGGTTTGTTTATTTCTTCCTTATGTCCCAAATCATTGATTTGAACCCTTGTTTCCTTCCCTTCACCATAGATTTCATGTGGATTTTCCTTTGTTTCATTTAGCATAGCCTTTGCACTTCCCTAATGTGTTATATACTCAAGCATATCTGTCAAATCTGTGAACATGGTTATCACCAGTGTTTTGAACTTTGAATCTTAGGTTGGCTATCTCCTCATCACTTAATTCTCCCATTGGAACCTTGATCTTCTCCCTCTTTCAGGCCATACTGCTCTGTCTCCTCAGCTTGACAGCCTCCTGTGTTTGCCTCTGTGTCTTAGTTAGAGCTGTCACACTTGTTATGTTATAAGGGGTGGAGCCTTAGGTATTCGTCAGTACAGGGCAACCTGTTTCACCATGTAGTGGCACTGTACATGGGGGAGGGGTCTGAGAGGGAATAATGCTGCTTACTCAGCACTTACTCCCTTTTCAGACACTTCTCCCACTTCTTATATGGGGCTAGCACCTCTCTAGCTGTTACCCTGGCTAAGGTTCCCAGATTGGATTGGTTTGCAGATATTCTATGACCATGGAGGCCCTTTAAACAAAGGGACTCTGCTGAGAGATCAGCAGTTTCTTCCTCTGCCCCAACCCCCTCTGGTTTTCACAGTCAGAGCAATGTGGTTTTATTTTCCCCAGTGCTGGATCCATGAGCTGCGTGGTCCGGGCTGGAGCTGGGATTGCTCCCCAGGTGTCCCCCCCCCCCATACTTTTATAATCTGTGACTTCACTTTCCACTGGCTGACCAGGGTGGTAGCTGCCACCACCACCATACCACATTCTCTCCATCCCAGCTCTGCCCTGCCTACTGTCAGGGGAGGCAGGAGAAGGCCCCAGTCCCTTTGTAGGTACAGCTGGACCTTCCTCTGGAGTCTGCCAAATAATTAGCCTTGGAGTTAATTTTATCCCAGAACACTGAGCCGCCGCCAAAGGTAACCAATTTAGCAACCCTGAGCAGACAGATGTTGCTTTCGGATATGCTGCCTCTTTGTTCTAAAGTATTTACAGCCTCCTTTGTTCTAATGAGTATATAAGACTGCCTTTTTTGTAAGCTTATTGCATCTGTGTGGGGTAGGACAGTGTGTGAAGACACTGACACCCTAGCCACCCAGCCTTGTGGTCATTAGCCTGCGGCCACTGGCAAAGCATGCCAGATCTCCTCAAGCCTCCATGTAAGTTCTTTGCTACCAGACCAGAGGCCTCCCGGCTATCAGCACTTGCCAGTCCCACACCTGAGACTGCTCCACCTGACAACTGGTATTGTAAACAGGGTAACGAGGTGAGTGGATCTTCTGCCATGGTGAAACCGTGGAAATGTGGCCACCCACAGGAATATGATTCTGGGTGGCTAGAATCTTTATGGCTTGGGGGCCACCTCCCCAGGAGTAGATGCAGATTCCCCAAACCCCAAAAGCCATAGCGAGCACCTTGCAGGCCCTGGAGGAGAAAATACCCTGTAACCAGCAGGACACGGCTTCCCAGGTGGCATGGTTGTTCCTTACGATACTGTGGGAGCAGCACCGGGAAACCATGGAGACCCAATTACAGATAAGGCAGCTGAAGCAGGCAGAAGAGGATTTGAGCACCCACTTGCAGATCCTGGAAGAGGCCCTTCCAGGGGTGGAGACAGAAGAGCACCCAGCGGTGGGAGAGGGGACACAAGTGGTCCTAACGCCATGCACAAATACACCACCTCCATTACATGCTAGACCACTGATAAGGTGGCGGATGGAACATGAGACGCCCATGGCTCTGGCAACAGGTTACTTATCATGTATACACCTAACCAGCTAAGAGAGCTCGCAAAGCAAATGCGCCGGCGGGCAGGGGAAACAATACCTGTGTGAGTCCTGTGGCTGTGGGATGATGTTGCGTAAGTAACCTCCATTACGTTGCGTCTCTCTATCTGGCAGCAGATCCAGGGTGCTTGGAGGTACAGAGCACAGGTCCAACATGAGGCCATTACAAATTGGCTGATGGCCATGATTAAGTATATTTGGGAGAATGTTGAGCTCCCAGGGGCCCTGCAGAAGTGGACCACTATATACTGAACTGGTCCAGGTAGTCCAGGAGCAGAGCATGAAACAGATGATTTATGCCACCCAGTACTGCTCTCCAGATGATAAAATATTTACCACGTACATGAAGGACTTGCTCCTTACAACTGCCCCACCAGGTACTTTCAGCACGCTAGCTGCACTCCTTACCCCCTACATAGTGCAACGCCTTTATGATGTCACTTCCGTCATTGTGGAACTAGGGGATGTGGAAATACGTAAGCATGAGCAGGGCGTAAGTCTGGCACTGCAGACAAATCCAGCCAGAGGACCCTGGAAAGCCTCCAAGGAATGTAGGAGGGCCTGTGAAAGTGTCCCACCTCCAGATGTGGGCAAATCTTGTTACCACCAGAGCACCACCGGAAAAAATATAGATGACTAGCCAAATGATGTTCTTCTGTCCCTGTGGCAAGAACTGACCCCTGAACAGAGGTATATTATCCAGCCAGGGAAGGGGCCAGGGAAGGACAAAGTGCCGCTGCAGGACTTGCTGCTGCAGGACTTGACTCAGTGACCCGCTGCTGATGCTGCCTTGCTCTTTGATGTTCTGGCCAAGTGACCAGGGGTGGGGTGGGGGGACAGTGTGCTGTCCATGTTTCATTTACTGGACCCCCATAATGTTCAGCATGTTCTCACCCTTGTGGACACTGGGGCAGAGTATACCCTAATATATGGTAACCCCAACCGCCTTGGAGGCCCTGTTTCTTACACTGACAGGTATGGCAAGTGACTCTGTCACTGGATATTGGATGGTTCCCACTCTGCTGGTACCAAGTGTACATTTCAGGAGTTCCTGAATATATTCTGGGCATTGACATTTTGCAAGGTCTCACTCTTCAGACCACTCAAGGAGAATTCAGACTACAGATCTGAGTGGTAAAATCAGTGCAGCAGGGGCACCCACACCACCCACTGGTGGTCTTGCCTATCCTCCAGAGGACAGTGAACACATACCAGGACTGGCTCCTGGGAGGGCATCAGGAAATAGGGGAAACTATCTTTCAGCTGGAGAAAGCAGGTATTGTGTGGCCGATGCATAGCCCCTATGACTCCCCTGTTTAGCCAGTGAAGAAACCTGATGGCACTTGGCACATGATTATGGGCTTACTGGGAGCTGAGCAAAGTAGTCCCCCCTACGCATTCTGCAGTGCCTTCAAGTGCTGGAACTTATGGACGCATTGATACATTGACTTGGACGCTACCATTATGTGGTGGACCTGGTAAATGCCTTTTTCTCCATTGACATTGCCCCAGAAAGTCAGGAACAATTCGCCTTCATTTGGGAAGGCCGATAGTGGACATTTTTGGACTTACTGCAGGGCTACGTGTATAGTCCCACCATATGCCATGGACTGGTGGCACAGGACTTGGCAATGTGGACACATACAACAGAGGACAACATGGCCCTCTATACACATGTCTCATTATATTGATGATGTTATGCTAACCTCTGATTCTCTTTCAGATCTGGAGGATGCGACCAAGTCACTGTAGGCCTGAGGATGGACAGTCAATGAGGACAAAGTCCAAGGGGCTGGCTTATCTGTCAAATTTTTGGGAGTTGTTTCGTCAGGTAAGACAAAAGTAGTACCTGAAGCTGTTATTGATAAAATTCAGGTTTACCCCTCCGAATGTCTGTGAAGAAGCTACAGACTTTCCTTGGTCTACTGGGATATTACAGAGTGTTTATACCCTGCCTAGCTCAGATATGTCACCCTTTGTACTCCCTCACAAAGAAAGGTTTCACCTATGATTGGCAGAAGACCCAGGAGCAGGCATTCCTGGAGGCCAAATGGGTTGTAGCCCAAGTGCAAGCGTTGCGTATCATAGACCCCTCTGGGCCATTTCACCTAGGTGTGTCTGTTACGAGGGATGTGGTTGGGGACTGCGGCAAATTCATGGGAAATGGAGAGTATCCATAGGGTTTTGGTCCCAACTGTGGAAGGGAGCTGAGGCTTACTACTCTTCTATAGAGAAGCAGTTAGGGGCTATGTATGCTTATGAGGCCTTGACTGGAAAACAGCAAGTGGCAGTCTGCACAGCTCTCCCAATTGTGGGATGGGTTAAACCCTGGTTGAAGGCCCCCAAGTCAGGGGCTCAAGCCTCCACACTAGCCAAGTGGAGAGCTTACTTAGAGCAATGCTCAGAACGCTCCACCAGTCCTCTGGCTGAGCAATTACATTCTCCCTTGGGCCCTATCACATTCCAGCAAATGGAGGGATAGCCTCCCTCATCAGACCCTATAGACCCAAGTCCTTACGAGGAGAGAAAAGGTCCTGTTCTTAGGGATGCCAGATATATAAATGGCTCCGGTCAGGGTTTCCCCCTACGTGGATGGTGGTGGCCTTCCAACTGGAAGCAGATGCCCTCTGGTTTGAAACGTGTTTGGGTCAGAGCAGCCAATGGGCTGAATTGTGTGCAGTGTGAATGGTCTTTACCAAGGAAGCAGGACCTGTGACCATATGCACATATAATTGGGCTGTGTGCTGTGGCCTAACCTTGTGACTCCTGCAGTAGTGCCTGTAAGATTGGATGACAGGGCAACACCCTCTGTGGGGCAGGGAGATCTGGCAGGACCTCTGGGAAAGAGGCTCCCAGGCTGGGGCTACAATTTGCCATGTCTCAGGTCATCGTCCCCTTCAAGTACCAGGAAACGATGAAGCTGAAACCCTGGCAAAAGTTTGAGCCCTGCAATCCTCTCTTCCTGCAGCTTAGTGGCTTCACCAACACTGCAGCCATGTGGGCCCGAAAACACTATTGTTAATAGTGAAGAGGTATGGTTTGCCTTTGACAGGGACAGAGGTCATAGCTGTCACCCATGATTGTGATACTGCTTGTGATTGAGATTTTTGGGATGAATTCTCCCTTACTGAGAAGGCACGGTAAAGCGAGGAGGCCAACCCCTGCAGCATTGTTAGGTGGACTACATAGGTCTTGCCCAAGAACCAAGGATACCAGTATGCCTTATCATCTGTGACGCTAATACAGACCTTCTTTTTGCCTTTCCAGTGACTCAAGCTGATCAACACAGTACTATCAAGGCCCTGGAGTATTTGTGTGCCTGGTATGGGTAGCCCCTTAGTATAGCAAGTGACCAAGGGTCACATCTTACAGGGTCTTCAGTCCAGAAGTGGGCTGAACAGGAGGACATTAACTGGATTTTACATGTCCTGTATTGTCCACAAACTGTGGGCATGGTTGAATGATATAATGCCCTCTTGAAGGAAAAGCTGAAAGCTTTACTGTCCCATGAACCCTCCTTGCAGGGGTGGGCCCACCAGCTACCAGCAGCCCTTTGGCTGTTGAATGAACAGCCTTGCTAAATGGGCCATCCTTCCTTAGAGTTACTGATACAAGGGTGAGCGCTACCATTGCATGTCATTGGTACATGAGCAGATTTCACAGTGTAGCCAAAAGTAGGTCTGGCTTGTCTTTTGCTGCCAGCCCCAAGGGACTTGAACCCACACATGTCTGCAGCTTGGACTTGGCCATCGTCCATTGAGACTGAGAAACCCAGTTGGATTGCCTTGATCCAGCCTTGGGGTGTCGGGTGCATCCGACACCTTCAGGTTCATACTTGGATGAGCACCTGGCCAGCCCCTGTTTGGGTGACGCTATCTACCAACCAGGAAACTGGGCTGAGGGGGAATGTGTCTGGCCCTCTGGCCAATCCCCTTACTGCTGATTAGTGCCATAATCACAGCTGATTTGAAGGAGGAAGGTTCCTGGGTGTGGGATTCTCAGGCTGGGCAGAAGCCCCTTCCAGCTGTCATCCTGGCAAAGGATGAGCAGATTGCTTGCAACCTACCACAGGGACAGGCCCTCCCCCATCATGGCCTCTAAAGTTTACCTTTCCCTCTGGCCAAGCTAGGCCTAGGAAATTCGTTAGCTTTCTGGGCTCACACTTACGTCTATGTGCATAATGTCTCCCACTGCTGGGTCTGCACTGAACTCCCCATGGATGCTGCAGGAAGACTACACTGGCATATCGCCCTGCATCCCTGATGGAGTGGCAGGGACTGCAGGAGGACAACTGCACCTCAGTGGAAGAAACTTCTTGTTAGGAAGCCATTGAAAACCCCTTCAAAAAAACCATGGGAATCCCAAACCCTGGGTAGCTATGCCATTGACAGTGGCTGGGGGTGGCTAATAGCTGAGCACATGGACCTCTGTGTTCAGGCTCCTGCTGTGTTGAACAACCTGTGGGGGATGCCAGACTCTGTGGGGGAGGATACCTGAAACCCTATGTAACATTACCATGGTGCACACGGCCAGTGCACCTGGGGGGATGGATGTTCCTATATGGGAACCAAACCAAATGACCCTCCCAGCAGGATACTTGTGGGTTTGCGGTCAACATGGATGGCCATGTTTGCCTGCCTGGTGGGTAGGATGCTGTACCTGGGACACCCTTACACTCAAGGGCAGTGTTGACTACTTTACCCCGTACTAGTTCCAACTGGGACTCTGTCTATCACAGTGGCACCATGAAAAGCATGCCCCTGGTGTTTTTATCCCTGTGCCCTATTTATTCCAGGTGGAGGAACTATTAAGGTGAAATTGGACATTGAAGCTCTAGCTGAGTATGTGATGTGAGCTCTTAACCAGATCTGCTACCATTAACTTTAATGCTGGATGAAATCACACAAATGAGAAAGATGGTCTTGCAGAACTGTATGGTAATCCTAAACATACTTACTACTGCCCAAGGTAGCACATGTGTCCTCTTACAAGTAGTGTTGCACATACATCCCCGACTATCAGGAGGACATACAGGGTGCCCTCTGTGAAATAGATACAGAAGTGCAAGCCATACAAACCTTATCTGAAGATCCCCTACTCAAGTGGTGGCATTCCCTAGGGACCATCTGGCATTGGATCCTGTATAGTTTAGCTGTCACTGATGGAATAATAGTAGTGCGATGTTGTGCTTTATATTGTTATTGTGGGTTATGGTTCCAGGAGGCCCACCTACAGCAGATCCATCACATGAAGGCCTCACCCATACAGAGGCAGGGTGTCAGGGGATGGGGGGAGAAGTCCCCAGTCCTTTTGTAGATATGGCTGGACCTTCCTCTGGAGTCTGCCAAATAATTAGCCTTGGAGTTAATATTATCCCAGAGCCCTGGAACACTGAGGCCCCAAAGGTAACCAACTTAGCAACCCTGAGCAGGCAGATGTTGCCTTTGATTATCCTGCTTCTTTGTCCTAAGGTATTTACAGCCTCCTTTGCTCTAATGAGTATATAAGACTGCCTTTGCTGTAAGCTTGTTGCTGCTATACAGAGTGGGACAACCGTGGGTAAGGACACTGACACCCCAGCTGCCCAGCCGTGTGGTCGTTAGCCTGTTGCTGCTGTCAATAAAGCATGCCAAATCTCTTCAACGCTCCATGTAAGTTCTTCTTGACTACCAAATCAGAGGCCTCCCAGCTATTGACACTTGCCGGTCTCATACCTGAGACATCTCAATTTAATACCAGCCTCTCCAATATTTTTTCTTTATTTCTTTGTTTGTTGGACTTCCATGCAGTTTGATTGTCTGGTACTTCTGGCTGTTTTTAGGGTTTTTTTTCAGTTTATTTTTAATGTTGTTGTATTACATGCATCCCCTTTTTTCTCCCTGTTTTAGTTTTGAGGAAGTTGTATTCCTTCTTAGTTGCAGAGGGAGATGCATATAGTGTGTCTACCTATGCCTCCATCTTGGCTGGAAGTCCTATAATCTACGTTTCTATCCATCTCACAAAAATTAAGGCAACCTCCCTGGATGTTCTACAAAGGAATTTGCAAAAATCACTGCTGAAGTTAATCCTTAGCCAAGGCCCTTCATTTTACAAAGACGAATGCAAGTTCTTTGTTGGGTGGGTGGGTAGGAACCTTAGAAATATATCAACCAATCAAGTTGAGGGAGAAAAAAAGACATGGGAAAGGAGGATAAATATAAGCCAATCTGTGGCCTTATCCAAGCCATGTTAACTTCCATGAGCCCAGATGCTACATCTATTAATGAGAATAATAACCCTGAACACAGATTTTACACCAAGTTGCCAGAGGATTGTCTGCCAGTAATGGTGGATGACTTATTGTCCCAATTTATTAAGTTTCCTGGGATGTGGGACTTTTCATTGTAAAACTAAAATAGTATAGAGAAGTGTGGAATGAATTGGTTGTCTTAGTACCAGTTGAGTTGGTAATGTCCAAGGTAGACTTTGAAGCATGGAAATATATATACACACATTAACATGTGTATGAATCAATAGTTCATTTAAATTTAAGTTTTTACTATTTCTTTATTTTAAAGATTTTATTCATTATTTTCAGAGAATAGTGCAGGGAGGGAGGAGGAATGGGAGAGAAGCATCAATGTATGGTTACCTTTCACTTGCCTCCAGCTAAGGACCTGGCTGGAGATCTGGCTTGCAACCTAGTTATGTGACCTGACTGGGGAATCCAACTAGTGACCTCTGGGTTTGCAGGCTGGCGCCAATCCACTGAGCCAAACCAACCAGGGCTAAGTTTAAGTTTTTAAAACCAGAAGCTGAAGTCTACCTATAGGTAGTATAATTATTTTTAGTATAATTATTTTATTCATAAGTATATACATCCAAAAGTATATGTCAAAGTACATTATATATACAAATAAGAATAATCATTTTTTCTCATCCTTGAACTAATGTTTCATTAACCTTTAAATTTAAAAGATTATATTCCTCTAAGCTCTATATGAATTGACTTAACTAAATTCTTTAAACCTTTTATTTATTTTTAAGTTGTGTTGTTGTTGTATTACATTCATCCCATTTTCCCCCATTGCTCTCCCCTTCCCCACCCTCCCCTTTACCCCTCCCACAGTCAATCCCACATGTTGTCCATTTCCATGGGTTATCCAAACCTTTTAAACAATGTTTACAAATTTAATGTTAGGTCCCCTCAGGCATTTCAGTTGCCTCACAGAACAAAGTTATAAATTTAACAAATAAAATCATAATAAATTGATCAAAAAGTAATAAAAATATTAAATAAAAGTTATAGCTGTATTAGGTCAAATTCAATTGAACATTCTAATTTTTTATGGAATTAGTAATATTATCTTAATAATTTCTAAAGTCCCTTAATTTTTCCAATAGCACAAATAACAAACACTCACAGATTATAATGATGATTATAAAACTTAGTATGAACTCCATTTTTAAAAGTTTGGTCAATATATTTTATGGGCCCTAACTTTTTTCTCTGTCTTCCCATGGCTACGAAGCTGTTACCCAACCCAGATGCAGAGCTACAATCTCAGCTCCATGGACCATAAACCCAGGATCCAGAATGCATGTCACGGAGATGCCAACCCAGTGCCTGATATTATGCTGTGTCTCATTTTAGAGTAGGGGACTCTTTAAGCCCAGGGGTCCCCATTCCAAATTTTTTCCCTAACCTCTTCTTTAACTTTTAATTTTCTGATTTGAATTAAAGAGATTCTGAATCCTATGTGTGTGCTCCACCAGCCTATTCCACATTGAACAAATTTTTCCTTATTTTACACCTGCCTTAAATGTTGTGTATAAGTAGAGCCTTGCAAACATAAGGAAATATACACTTCAAAATGTTGCTGTCATTATTATTCAGTCAACATTTATTAGCTCCTTCATTTTAATGCTCAATTAATACTTGTTGAACAGGATGTAAAAGAGTGAATAAAATTTTAATGGTTGTATTTATGGAGATAGCAAGATGATTGTAGTAGTTCATCTGGAAGAGAAAGCAAACAAGAATGGTTAGAGAAGTTCCAAACAGAATAGTAATGAGCAAGACTTAGGTTTTGAAAGTTAGTAAATAGCTACTGTGGTAAAAAATATATGGTGTTGGCACAATAATTGACAGGCTGCTTAAGTGAACAGAAATGAAAGTCATGAACTGATATTGACATATAAAATTGTGTCATTTATAGTAGAGGAAAGACCACAAACCAATGAAAATAAATGGTGTGTTAAATGATGTTGAGATTATTGTCTATTTGGGGAAATATGTGAAATTTGGTTCACATACACTAAATTTCAGTGAATTAAAGAATGCAATGGAAAAATAAAATAATATAACATTAAAAATGGACATTCTGAGCACAAAAATGATTGAAATATCACAAAGAAAAAGCAACTATGGATTTATAAAAATTCACAATTTCTATATGGGAAAAATACTACAGACAAGGCTACACATGCACGTGTAATGACTTGGAGAAAATGTCAGCATATCACATATACATACACATGATTCTTATCTGTTGTGGGTAAATGCTTCCTGGAAATCAGTAATAAGAAAATATTCTCCCCACCTTTCACATCCCCGAATAAAAGGATCATAAAAAGCTTCTGCTGAGATAGAGACAGGAACCAGAAAAGGAAAGATAATCAGATGCTAAAAATGTAAGATTTTTAAAAGAGTTTGGAAATTTGCCCAGAAGTGGAGACAAACAAGCAAGCCAATAATTCTACTTTATTGCATTGGCATGATAAAACCACTGA
This sequence comes from Noctilio leporinus, assembly GCA_004026585.1. NCBI lineage: Eukaryota > Metazoa > Chordata > Mammalia > Chiroptera > Noctilionidae > Noctilio > Noctilio leporinus. The sequence goes on from PVIW01001791.1 coordinate 188,112, forward strand.
CTGGAGACAATTGGAACTCAACATCATTTGAGTCAACAAGAATTTCTGCTAAAATGGACAAATAGGCCAAGGTATGCATAAGTATTTGAAATAAAATGTTTAAAATATATGTATCCTGTAAAGCATAATTAGTAACTCTTTTTTTTTTTTAATGTTTTATTTATTATTTTTAGAGAGAGGCAGAGAGGGAGAGAAGCATCAACATATGGTTGTCTTTCACCTGCCTCCAGCTATGGACCTGGATGGAGACCTGGCTTGCAACCTGGTTATGTGCCCTGGCTGGGAATTGAACCAACGACCTTTGGGCTCGCCAGCCAGCACCTATCCACTGAGCCACCAGCCAAGGCCTTAATAACCCTTTTGGCCAGGAATCTATTAACCATTATTTTCACACTTTTCCAGAGTCATAACAGACAGTGCAATAATGACTGAGGAACTGCATATTTCTTAAGTTTCTTTTCAATAATCCTTTCTTAATGGAAGTCTTGCCATCCTGTTGCTATAGAATGTATTGTATCACAAGTATCTGTGTCTTCAAGCGACACCTGCATGACACATGAAGTAATTCGATTAATTGTTCCATTCACTGACTCTTTTTGTATAACAGACATTTTACTGCAATTTAATATTCCTTTATCTGAAAGGTGGAGAATGGGGTTAAACAAAACTACTGTTTAACAGAGAAAGAGTAAGAAAACAGTCAGTTTAGCTGAGAACATGCAGCCAAATTAAAAAATGTGAAAACTTGCTAAATGCCCAAGAAGATCCGCAGTAGGCAAAAGCCAGGACTGCAACATGTGTGAGATTGTGCAGAAAGCTGGCTTTTCTTTTACCCAACAGGTGGCGCTTCACTAGCACCCTGCGTCATGAGCACTGGCTGAGGAAAGAAAGCTGCCAGGAACCACCAAGACCACTTCCTGTATCTGCGATCATGGGATCCATCTTTTGTCTGATTGTGGCCTTCAAGAACCTCACTTTGTCACAAAACATAACAACACAGGACCACACACAGGAAGGCACTTCGTCAAGTCTGTGTGTTGAAGCTGATTCAAATAATTCTTTCTAGAGGTAAATTTACTTATTCATTCACTGATTTACTTCATTAGTAAATATTCTTTCAGTATCTATCATATGTTGGGCCCCATGATTAGTTCTAGACATATAATAGTTAAAAATATAAAATACATGGACCATCTTTTTATGGTCCTTATGGTTTAGTGGAGGGAACAGAAATTACTGCTCACATGAGTGAAATAATCATGAACTGAGCTAAGTGATTCAAAGGAAAAGTACGAGGCACATACCAATACAGACATCAGGACAAAGACAACCAAAGTAGAAACATGTATAAATATGGACTAAATTCTGTACAGAGTAAGATAGGGTTTGTCAAAAATGTTAAAATCTACCCTGTGCCTATCTATTACTTTATTAGGAGTATCTATGATACTATTTAAAATCACCTCCTAGCCCCACCATGGTAACCAATAGACACAATAACTAACAGACACAGAAAAAATGCCCCATTCATTTCTCACCAAAGCTTACACTTCAGCAAAGTTAAGGATGGGTTCCAAACTTTCTCTCCTCAATAGCTTTCCTTCCTCCAGCCTCTTAGCCTCAGAATTCAGTAACTCTATTAGAGGCTTAAATTTATGGTAAATTTTCCAAACATGGTTTTCTTCGTATCAGTGTCCTCAAGTGGGGCAGTCAGGCACCCTGACCCTCTCAGAGCTGACATCCTCACCCTATTACTCAAGGATCTCTGTGACATGCTCTCACTGCCTTTTAATCTGGTCTTCCATTGGCCCCTGCATAAGCCTGGAGGCAAAGAAGCATACCTATCAGCCCTGGAAGAGGTGTGCTTACCTCTCTTCCCTGCCTCTCTTGATCCACACGTTCCAAACATCTGAAGTGGCTTTCTCTCTTACCAATAAATGACGCCTTCCTTAAAATAAACTCAACCTTCTGGTGTTAAAAATCCTTTCTTTAATGAAAATAAATAAACCTTCATGGTAAAAATAGTGTTGGGTTTTTTTTGTTTTGTTTTGTTTTGTTTTTGTTTTTATTAAGATATTTGCTTGGCAAAATAAAAAGTTGAAAACCCAATGTTAGACCTTCCATTAAAAACATTTTTCAAATTGTAGAATCAGGGAAGCACAGCTGTACACAGAGCCTCCCTTTACAGGCCCAGGGCCTGATTCCATTTGCAGAGAAAATGAGCTCACACCAAAAAGGACTGTCCTAGTCTGGAGGCCCCTGTGAGTCCGGGCGAAGGAACCAGGAGGATGGAAAAGAACCTTTTCTTCTGTTTGTTAAGATTTGCCCTCAGAGTTCTGGTTTCCTGTCTGAGGACCTGCATCTTTTTCTGGCCATTCACTGGACAGACACGTCTACCCACAGGGCTGCGGTCCCAGCCTTTCAGTCCTCTCCGGAACAACCAACCACCTTAGAACATGACACGTGGTACGGAAAATGATCAATACAATGGTAATAACAGTTTTGAAATCCCCACTTATGCTACTTTCTTTAATACAGGGGTGGATAAAAGTAGGTTAATAATAATAAATAATGCGACAATTAATAAATAATAATTGAAGAATAAACTGTTTCGTGCACTCGCAACCGTAAACCCACTTTTGCCCATCCCTGTACTTCGTTACACAGACCTCTCCCCCAACCCAATGTATATGCAGAAGTTTTCATTTACCTTGGAGAAGTTTAGGATTCTTACAGAAGGAATACAAACAAACAAACAAACAAAAAGAGAATGAAAACGTTAAGTATCAGCTTTCAAATAAAATTTTAGGATTTTTCAGCCAAATGGTCTGAAAGGCTCAGCTTTGTAAGAGAGAGAAGAGATAGTCTAGATTCTTTTATTTTTCTTGTTGGCATAACAAAAACTAACATGAGCATGGTTTTACACAGGGAAGTCCTGGAGCAGTCAGGAAAAGAAAGAGGAACATCCACCCTGTCAGTCCTAGTGGACTACAGAGGGGGAAAACAAAAGGAGAGAGGGGTGGTGGCGACGCCAGAAATGACACTAATCTCCCTTCCGCCGATTCCGCCCAGAGCCGCGAGGTTTGTGCAGTAGGCGAGGGCTCCTGAAGACTTCTCCGGGACTCTGGGAGGGGCTCACCTTGCAGGTTGGCTGGCACCACCCTGGGAGTGGCTATCCCTGGGTTTAACTCAACAGCACAGCATGCTTCTGCAGGGAGAGAGAGGGAATATAATTTTCTAGGCTGCCCTCAGGAGCAGTAGGGAATAAATCGTATCAAGGAGTTCCCACCAGCCCCAGAAGCCTGGAAAGTAGCTAAGGTAAGGAGCCAACAGGCCTCCAGGCATCAGCCATCACGAGGAAAAAGTGAGTCAGCACCCAGGCTGGGGGTGGAGACTCTGGGCCAGAGTCAGATGGAGAATGTGGGGTCTGTAGCAGCAGCCAGAACAGAGACTGAGTCACTGGGGCCCGCTAGCAGTTCTTTCCACCCAGGAGGAGCCACAGGTACTGTGGATATGGCCTCAACAGCAGGTGTTCACAGAACCCCATTACAATTGAAGGAGTGTCCAGGCCACCCACCCACTGCAGTGAGCAGCAAAGATGCACAAGATTCTGCATGACCTGAAGATTCATCTTTTCTAGGGAATGTGTTAGCCAGAACGTCACCCAGAACCCAGACCCATCTCAGAAAGACAGGAAGGGAGGATTCAGATATCTAAAACACTAAGCTTGTTTTACATAAAGAAATGGACTGTTTACTTGAAGTCTATCTATTTAAAATGTTGTGCCAGGGTATTTTCCCACCTATTCAGTGATGGGAGGCTCATAAGGAAGATAAGGATAATTTTTAGAGAAATAAAGATGTTGTATCTCCTCTGCACATTTGTGAGTAGGGTGAAAAAAATCTGCCACCCTTCACACTTATTGGTGTTGCTGGCTTTTCCCGTCCTCCTCCGGCTTCTAAATTGGGCACTGCTTGGGCCGCTCAGCTCCTCCCACCCACCCACACCCAACTGTGCAGAAGATCCTGGAGGGTCCAGATGGGATTTCAGGGATTTTCAAAGCAGAACTGGGGGAATGAGAGAGGGAGTGAAGTGGTATGAGCCACGTGGGTAGATTCTAAGGAGAAAGGAATAAAAAACAAGCTCCTCTTGCAAGAAGTTGTGGAGAGTATGGGGTATGAACGTGTGCAGATGCATTGGATGGGAGAGGGACAGAGAGAGACACGGGGAGAGTGTGCTATTCTGAGGAAATAGAGCAAGGAGTGGCCTGGTTGGACATTTGAGTAGAGGAAAAAGTACATACTTGCATCTTATTTACATCTCTTTGGATATTGATCCCACTTTCTCCACCAGCCCTTCCAGGCGTTGTATCCATGTTCACTGAAGGAAGAAGGTAAGGGGATACAGAGAGAAGGTATGGTGGCAGCCTCATCTGTCCCTTCTAGGAAAACTGAAAGCCTTCTGGGAGCCCAAAGAGGGCCCCTCCTGTATCTCATTAGGTCACATAACCAACTTTAGCTGTCAGGGAGGCTGAAAAAACAATATTTAACTGTACTGGCCTCTATGATGAAGCAGCAAGCAAAGCAAAAGAACCCTCAGGGCTGTAGATCCAATGGAAGGGGAGATGCCCAAATTGACATCCCCAGACCAGGGCTACTGTTAGTCTTCTTCTAGGTGTCTTCTTTCTACTTTCAATTGAGAAAGAATGAGATCAAGAGTGTAACGAGAGAATGAAGCCTTGACCCTTTATAACACGTGTAAGTATAGCACTTTTGTTGCTGTAAATTGTATTTTATCTAGTTCTTTCCAGATAAAAGTATCTGTTGTGTTAACCATAATATAGAAGTCTCCTACTCCCATCCTAGCATCTTGGACTAGCTGGAGGCCTGATGGGAAAAGAGATAAGAACCAGAGCTGAGAGTTGATTTTATGAGAGGTTCTGGGCCCAAGCAGTGCTGTTTGGGAGGCCTAGAATAGAGGAGATGGCCTTTCTTACCGACTTTGCTTACACCTGAGAGCTGTGCAGGCTCTGAGGGACAATGTTCCTGGTTTGGGCCTTGATGTTCTCGAAGCAGGCACTCTAAAGTGGTGAGAATCCCTCAAGCTACTTCCTGAGTAGACCCACTGACAAAGGGAAACCAGCGCAGGAAAGGAAGAACATAACCAGCTGCAACCCCCACTCTGCCAATGCTGAAGCTAGCTGACCACTTGGGCACTCCTGGGAATCAATCACTGGGGAGAGGTTGAATCATTCAGGCAAGTGGAAGGTGGAGGCAAGATCAAGAACTTTGGGTGAATGATCTTAGCAGGGTTTCATGTGTAGCCACAGGCTGGTAGGGTTGCCTGGAGATTTGACCATAATCACAAGTATGAAAACAACTTGCTACTTTGAAATCAGTTTTTCCAGTTTCCACAATAACCCACAAAACATTGAAGATGTTTAGGGCTAGTCTACCACTAGACAGCAGTTCATGACCCATGAGCTTCTGCTCTCCTTGGTGTCTCTGCCAAAACTGAGCTGCTTGTGACACAGCCCCAGCCCAAGGGAAGGATTGCAAACCCCAGACCCTGCCTCTTTCCTTTTCTCCTTCCTCATCTGACTTCTGAGATATTGCCTTTCCTCTGCACCTAAGGTTTCTGCAAAGCCCAGGCTCAGCCTAACATGGTTATGTGGTCTGCTCTGGTTTTGCTTGTGGGTTTTAATTTCAGAATGCTGAGTTCATTTATTAGCAGCTTCTCTGAACAGGTCATTCATTCACTCATTCATTCATCACTTGTCAAGCATTTAGTAACTGCCTCCTATGTTCTTTTATGTTTCCTATGTACTAGAGAAGCAGAGACCAATAAAATATTGTCCAGCCTTTGAGAATTTTATATACAGGCAAACAAACAGGAATGGTAAATGTGTTAGGGGCATTCAAGTGAATGTATACATGGGGTACTATAGCGGCACAAAGGAAGAAGAGGCAAATTCTGTGGGAGCAAACCAGGAGATAAATCTCAGGTATTGCATATATTGAAATACAGTATTTTCAGTTGGCTTTATTATTAAAATATAAATAAGTATGGAGGTCAGGCTGGGCTTTCTACTCTATGGCTATTGGTTTCCTTTCTTTCACAAGAGCACATTGGTTTGGTTCAGCTTTCAGTTCTCAGGCAGCAATTCACTTTTGAAAGGAGAGTCCATTTTCCAGATCCAGAGACTATTGATCAGGCTGAGACCATTAGACATTCATCAGGATTATGAGTAAGATTTAAGGGGACTACACCTGGTCAGGGTGGAAAAGAGCATTGGGAGAGGGGTATAACTTTCAGAAAAAAAAGAAAACTATCTGGGAAGAGTTTTTCTCCCTGATTAGAAATAAATAAATAAATAAAATAAACAGAAGCAGCCCTGGCTGGTGAGGCTCAGTGGACTGAGCACCAGCCCGAGAACTGAAGGGTGGCTGGTTCAATTCCTGGTCGGGGCACACGCCTGTGCTATAAGCCAGGTCCCCAGTTGGAGGAATGTGAGAGGCAACAGACCAATTTCTCTTGCACATCACTGTATCTCTCCCTCCCTTTCTCCCTCTTCCTCTCTCTAAAACTAATATATATATATATTTTTAAATTTTTTAAATAGAAGAAAATGTTTCTTTCTGCCATTGAATGTTAAGATACATAGAACTTCAGCAGTCATCTTGTGACCATGAAGCCAAAGCTTAAAGAATTGCTAGAACAGAACCTTGCCATCATTGAGTTGATGAATTAATCATTCATGGGTCTTTGGACCTAAGTACATCCCCACCCCACCCCCAAGTTTTATTGTGGTAAAATATACATAACACAAAAGTGATCTTAGCCCTTTGTAAGTGTACAGTTCAGTGGCTTAAACTATATTCACACTGTTGTGCAGCCACGGCCACCATCCATTTCCAGAACAACTTTCTTCTCGCAAAACCGAAACTCTGTACCCACCAAACAATAACTCTCAAATCCCTCCTCCCTCAGCTCCCAGCAACCACCATTCTGCTTTGTGTTTTTGGGATTTTGACTATTTTAGGGCTCATGCATATTTGTCTTTTATGACTGGCTTATTTCACTTAACGTAATGATTAGCCTCAAGGTTCAGCCATGTTATATAATGTGTAAGAATTACCTTCCTTTTAAAGGCTGAATAATATTCTAACATATATCTATACCACATCTGGCTTACTATCATTCATCTTTCAATGAACACTTGGATTGCTTCCACTTTTTGACTGTTGTGAACACAGATGTCAAAATCTCTTTGAGACTGTGCCCTCAATGATTTTGGGTATATATGCAGAAGTAGAATTGCTGGATCATACAATAATTCTATTTTTAATTTTCTCAGGACCCATGAAGAGTTCTTTTTTATGGACAAAATAAACTGTAATTGTTTAAGCCATTTCCTGACAGTTTTTCTGTTTCTTGCAGCCGAAAACCTCGTAAGTGATCTGATGAGGGATGGAGTAGGTAGGGAACCTTGAACAAAGTGAGCAGTTGGAGTACAGCAGAGCTGCATAGAACCACCTTGCACATTTAGGAAACTGCAAGGAGCTGGGCATATCAGCCCATAAAGTGCAAGAATGTGTCAATTGCATTGGTCCTTAAAATAACAGAACACTCCCTGGCTAGTTTAAGCAGGAAACCAATGCATTAAATGTATTGAGTAACTAAGAATCTCTTGAAGGGTCAAAAAGCTGAGTTGGAAAGCTTTCCACCCAAGAACAATACCCAAGTCACACATCTGGTAAACAGACATAGCACTTAGGTTTGCAAAAGATACTGCAGGGACCTCAACGGCCTGAGGTCTCTGGGCTATGCCATGCCATCTTCATTGTCAATGTCTCCTTCTTTCTCATATTTCCTCTGAGTTAAATTCTCTCATGGCTGTGTCTGCCTTGGGGAAACTAAGACACACGTATGAATCCTAGCTCCAAGAGCCTTTGACCTTGAGAAGGCTGAACACAGTGTCCTGAGGCTTGTCAAAATTCAGTTGGAAAGAGTGTTGTGATTGATCGGTAGTGTGTGCCATGGGTATTATAGAAGCTTGTAATGGGAAGCCCACCCCTCAGATTCATGTGTTGAAGCCCTAATCCCCCAGTGTCACTATATTTGGAGTTGGGGCCTTTAAGAAACTAAGGTTAAATGAGGTAATAGGAGAGGGGCACTGATCCAATGGGATTAGTGGCCTTATAAGAAGAGATACCAGAGAGCTTGTTCTCCCCCCATGTGAGTGCATCAAAGAAAGGCCTTGTGAGGACATAGAGAGAAGGTATCATATAAAAGCCAGGAAGAGGATTTTTACCAGAAATTGAATTGCCCAGACCTCAATCTTGGAGCCAGTAACTTTGGCAAGAGGAGAAGGAGCTCAGGAAAAAGGCAAGAATTCAATCTTATCCTCCCTCTCCCCCATCCCTACCCTCACCTTCCCATAAACTTTCCTGCCTGGGGCAGATCTGAGAAAAGGAGATGCTTTTACTTTGAAAGAAGTTTTGATTATTGTTCCACACTGGACATTTACATTATTGCCATGAGTGTCCTGTATGAGACTTCACTAGGGCAGGAGAAAAATTTAGTCCCAGAGTAGGGAGAAAAGGATATGGAGGGGGAAATAGACTTTTTTTTTTTTTACCCAAAGAATTCTGCTTATGCAACAAAATGGCTAGTACACAAATTGCTGGCTTTTCCTCCTTCTCCTCCAAACTGCCCTGTTCCTCCAGTCCCTTCTCCCTGGATTCCTCTTTGTCTCCAGGAGCAACCTGTGCCCTTCTTGGCTCAAATGAGACTCCCATGGTTCTCTTCTGGGGCCAGTTTTCTCCCTTTGAGACTAAACTCCCAGCCAGCTCTCTCACCTCCAAAATAGCATGGAAGCTGCTCAGAATTTGTTTTCACCATCAGGAATGACTCCTTCTAAGAAGTGCGATCACCTACATGCTCACCCCTGGGAAAACTCCCCAGTGGGAAATGGCTCTTTGTAGGATGGCATTGGAGTAGTGTGGCTGGGTTTGTACACTGCAGTCAGTCTGCATCAGGTCCAGTCCCAGATATTCTACTTACTAGCGGCCCCAGGAGACCTTAGCTATGTCTCAGATCATGAAAATCGGCTGGGTCATGGCCTAGGTCATCTGGCCTGGTTCTTGCCAATTGGATGGATTTCTCCAGATTTCATGGCAAATAACAAATCTGCCAAGACAGAGAAATTCCTTGAGTACAGAGTAGCAGATGAAACAAGTGCATTTTTGCCCAACTTTCCAGTTTTCTTTTCAGACCCATTATTGTACCAATCTAAAATGACGAGAATAGTGCAGTGGAGGCGGAGTGGATATGGCCTCAAGTTCAAAGGCAGTGAGGCTGAGAAACAGCTGAAGTCAGACTGGCCTAAGAGCAGAGACTGTCCCGTGGTCTAATAGTTAGGGCTTTAGTGTCCTTCTCCAGGAACTGAGCAAATTTGAAAATACTTTTAATGGAGGAACTGGAAGCTTTAGGATAAAAACTTATTCAGGTTTTTTGGGACTCATCCTTGTTATGGCCCAGTTTGATCTTAAGCTAAAATATTAAAAGTATATCTTGAATATTCTGCACAAATATTCTGAGTGTTTAAGTTTCACCTCACCTTCCCCCACTCCAACTTTACTGAAACAAAAAAGGCTGTTTGTACAATGTGACTGAGTGAATAATGCTTCATATACAAACAGTACTCTGATGAGATGATGAGGAAATAGAGTCATCAGTGATAAAAAGAACTTGCCTTCCCAAGTCCACTAGAAATAGTCTTGCCTCATGAGAGTTCAGCCCTGTGAAAATACTCTCCATTTAAATACTAAAAAGCAAGCACATTTTTCTTCTCCTGACTCACCAGAAAGAAGGTAATAAGTAACTCAGGACCAGGAGATACCCCTTTTATTGCTGTGCTAGAGGTTGCTGGGTGCTGATTCACAGCAATGCTGTGTAACTGACAAGTTCTGGAATTAGTTTCTAGCTCTAGGACATATTCTTATTAGAGACAACACAGTTTTCCTATCTCAGCCAGCATGAAGCAAGCTAATTTATGGGTGAAAATGACTGAATGGGTTAACAACTGGTGAAGAAAGAGGAAAAGACATAGTAGTGAATGGTTGCTCATCAGGGTAGAGGGGGTAGAGATAGGAGAGATGGCCTTTAAACACATTCATTAATAATTTGAGGAAGGAAGTGAAGTGCAAGTTCGTGCATGATGCAATATTGTTCCAGTTACTAAACATCATGAAGAAATGAGAGGAACTCTAGATGAATTTAAAACACAATGCAAGGACAATAAAAAGGAGAGGTAACAGCCTTCTTGTAATTGTACTGTGAGTAAATCTTACTAGTCTTCATAAAATTTTATTTCCTAACTACTTTACACTAAGGAAACACTGACTCTGCTAAGGATCCATGCAAATCAGGCCATATCAGTAAAAGAAGAATAATGTCCTGAAATATTTATTCAGAGTTAGACTAATTAGGAATGATTTTTGGATGAAGAAAAAATGGAGTTTCTGGGTTTTAGTGAAACAGTATGATAATTCTGAAATCTGCAATAGGAAGCTTGATTAAAAAAAAAAGTGGAGGGTCACTTTATGTAAAATTGTTTTCATGTCTTTAGTAACAATTTAGTAATAGAGTTATGGACTTAGGGTTAAGCTAGTGAAAAATAAGAGAAAATAAGAGAATCTGTACAGATACTGATATTTTAAAGAAGGGAACAAAGATTTTAAAATTTTTTTAAGATTTTTGAAATTCATTATTTTTAGAGAGATGGGCAGGGAGGAAGGAAGGAAGGGAGAGAAACATCAATGTATGGTTGCCTTTCACCTGCCTCCAGCTAAGGACCTGGCTGGAGACCTGGCTTGCAACCTGGTCATGTGCCCTGACTGGTGGGGAATCAAACCAGTGACCTTTAGGTTCACAGGCTGGAGCCTATCCACTGAGCCACCAGCCAGGGCTCAGGAACAAAGCTTTAAAAACAAGCTTTTAATTTCAAATTATAGAATGTTATGAAAGTTACCCATTTCTATTTTAGCAATTTGGACAGGTATGATAATGAACAATAAATACAAGTCAGAATTTTCAAAACATGAAAACTTCAGGTCTGCCAAATGGAGGAAGTAAGTGAGCACATATGATTCAATCCATTTATTCAACAGATATTTATTGAGGGAGTTAAAAACACAAACCTATGAGAAGAGATAAACAAATACATAGGTGCATAATACCATGAGGAAAGTGATCAATGCAGCAAAACAGTATACATTAGAACCTCTGTCTATGAGAGGATGGGAGATGGGTAAGGCAGCATTTGGCCAGGCAGGAAGAAGGACGGCCCTAAGATGGGCAGGCTGGTGAGAAAAGTGACTCAGTGTGGCTGGTGGGAAGAGGAGTTAGGTAGGCTGGGTTTGGTTCCAGCACTGGACATTTGCCTGAGGAATTTTAACTTGATTCTGCTGTCATTTCTAACACTCTTTATGGCCTATAGTGTAGTTTGCTTGCTGGCTGAAGGGATGAATCAAGCCATTGATATGTTTTTTTTGGGTGGACAAGTGACAAACTCCTAATTTTGCTTTAGGAAAATTAATTGAAGTGGTATGTAAGAAGAATGAGAAAGATTGGAGATCTGTTAGAAGAGTTCCAGTCATGAGCATGAGGTTATGTTTATTGAGTTAATCCTACTATGTGCCTAGTATTCCACTAGATGCTCCACCCACATACTCTCAATAATTACTTAATCCTGATAATAATCCTTTGAAGAAAGAAGGATAAGTATAGCATTCTTATTTTACTGTTAAAAAACAGGTTCAGAAAGGTCTAGTAACTAGCCCAAATGTTGTATGTAGTACAGTGGTAGAATTAGGCTCCAACCCAAACCTGCTTGTCTCATAAACTCCTGTCTTTTTAAAAACAAGCACTATAACATGTCATACTATTTAAGTGGTGATTATTATTATTTTTTTAAGTGGTGATTATTTTAACAAGGACAATGACGGGGAATGGAAAGGAAGGGAATGAAGAGAAGGGATTTTGGCAGAGTCACAAGGATGTGGCAACTGAAAACACTGTGGTGAGAAGGGATTTAAAAGAGTCAAAGTTTTTAGCCCAGCTAACAGAATATGCCTGTGAACTCAACTTTGAAAAGGAAAGTAGGAAATCAAGTTTTAGACTTATTGTTTGAAATGACAGCAAAACATCCACATAAAAGAGGTGAGTTCATTTTCTCCAAAAACGTGCAAAATTCATGTAGAGATGGCTAGCAACACACCCAAAGTTGGAAGAGTCACTGCTCAGTGACAGACACATACTGAGAGACTATTCTCTCTGGCTGCCCAGCTTTTGCAATGTGGCTCCTACCCCTGTCACGTTTCTGCCTCTCCCGGCTTGTCTTCAGTTCAACCTCAGTGCCTTTCCCAGGAAGGCACCCCAGTTTTCTGATCAGGGTTCTTTTCTCCCAGTGCCTCTGTCCTTTTCTTTCTCCCCCTAGACTGAGCTGCTGGAGGGCTGGGGCTTGCTTCACCTTGATCGTTGTGTATGTAGTCTCTGAGGCTATCACTAAGTCAAAAAAAATTTGTTGACACACTGACTGATTCCTATTGGTGCCCTGGAAAACAATTACCCTGCTCTGTTAAGCCACAGTTTCTTCCTTCTCAGAGCAATGCAGTGCACACCTCAAGACCAGGAAATCATCTTCCTCTTCACATACCAGGGTATTATTCATGCAGTTTACTCACTGTAAAGAGCTCCCTTGAAATAAAGCTAAACACTAGCCAAAGATTGAAGAATTACCTTCTGTCAATCAACTTTTTAACAAGCTCCCTGATGGGTGCGGGGTGCGGGGAAACCCAACCATTCCTTGCTGTTTCTGAAGTCCACAAGTGGTGAAGGATTCAGAACTCCTCTGCCGGAGGGTGTCAGACATGGCACTCATGCTGTAATTGGGAACTAGGATCCTTTTTTGCACCAGCTTTTGCAAAGCAATGTTCTTATTTAAAAAGAAGGATTTGGGCGCAGTGCACGGCTTGGAGGGAGGGACATATGGCTATCACTGAGGGAATCTCTAATACACCTCTTGGCTCCTTTAGAATAAGGGAGTTTTGAGGTCCACCGAACTGTCAAATTCCATTCTATTCCACGGGCGGTTTAGTTCCTTGAGCCTTAGGAGGCCTGGAAGCCCGCTGGCGCAGACGGCCTAATTCCCAGGAGGATTTGGGGATTTCGGGAGGGCCCGGGTTTTCCCTAAGTGAGTTTCAAGGCTGCTCAGAGACAAGACTTGGAGCCTCACTTAGCCAGCGCCTGGGCTTTCACGGGGCAAAGAGGAGGAAAGCCAGGAGTTCGGTTCTCGCGGAGGCCGACGGCCGGGGTTCAGGGTCGGCACGCAGAGACTGTGCAGCCCGGCTGGGGCGGGGGCGGTGGCCCGGGTCGGCGGGTCGGTACGCTGAGACTGTGCGGCCCGGCTGGAGCGGGGGCGGTGGCCCGGGTCGGCGGGTCGGCACGCAGAGACCGTGCGGCCCGGCTGGGGCGGGGGCGGTGGCCCGGGTCGGCGGGTCGGTACGCTGAGACTGTGCGGCCCCGGGCGGGGCGGGGGCGGGGCCGCGGCCGCGACGGGCGGTGGTGGGCGGGGCCAGGCGCGTGGTTCGCCCTGGCTGGGCCGCGGGGCTCCGCCTCGCCCGGCTACGCAGGCGGCAGGGCTGCGGCACGGGCCGGGTAGCACCATGGCGGCGGCGGCGTCTGATGCTGCCGCGGCTTCTCCCGGGGCGCCGGCGGCGGCTGCCACGGCAGAGCCCGAGGCTGGGGACGAGGACACTTGCGAGGTCCGAGTGCTGCAGAGTCTGCGGGGCAAGATCTGTAAGCGCAGGACGGGCTGACGGGACCCACCCAGCGGCGGCGCGGCGGCGGGGCTGAAGGGGCGGCGTGCGCGCGGCGGCAGTGGCGCCGTGCTGTGCTGGGGTCGCCGGAACAGGGGGGGCCTGGGCGGGGGCCGGAGCCGGGCGGGACGCGCGGGCCTGGCGGGCGTGGGCGAGGTTGCGAGGGGGGTGTGTTGGGGGAGGTGTCGCCTGGACCGGGCGGTGTGGGCTGGGCTGCCCCTGTCCGGAGGGAGTGGAGAGCCGAGAATCTGGCCGGGACCCGGGCGCCTGGGCCGCGCCGGCGTGAGGGGCTCGGCTTGGGGGCGCGGACGCCCCAGCTCGTGGCGCGGGCCGGGGGCGTGAGGCGCTTCCGGCCGCCTTCAGCCGCAGGCCTGCGGGCGGCTGCGGGCGCCCGGGAGCAGCCGGGAGGTGGGAGCCGGGCGGTAATTACCGGAGGCGCGGCCGGAGGAGGCGGAGGGCGGGGAAGTGGGGCCGGCCCGAGGGGAGGGGGCTGCCTGTTTCCTGGGCTCTCGCGCCTGGGCGAGGTTGAAAAGGGCGCCCTGAGCAGGAGGAAACGGGACGCCGTGGGACTCGAGTGGCCGCCGGGGCTGGGGTTCGGGAGGGGTCGGGCCGGACACCTGTCCTCTCCCCGCGCGAATCGAGAGACAGCGTGCCTGACACTCCGTTCAGGCAGGATGTAGTGGCTTCCTGTGAGCAGGTCTCAAAACACAGTCATCCAGCCAGCACTCAACCCACTTAATTCATTTCCTTCTCACGCTTGCGTTACTTTTGTGAAGGAGGCAAACTGGTGGACTTCGTACAAAATTTTGCCTGGGGCGTTACAGCGTTGTCGTAGACAGACCTTTTAAGGCCAGTCGTTTGGACATTTATTTTGGAAACAAAAATGAACCTTTGGCGTCAGATTGCCATTTCTTTCCCCACAGTAATTTAGAGGAAACACTCCCCCCCTCCCATTTGTAAGGTACATCAATACAACTTATTTTTGCCTTAGATATTCTTTATTCAGTATTTTCAGTATGACATGTGCTTCATGTTTCGTGTAAATAACCCTTAGTTAGGAGGAGTGCTTTTTACTTTATATGAAGAAAATCGAATTCCATGAAAATGGCTAACAATGCTTTCTTACACAGGATGTAACATTTTCCTCTGTGAAGAGTGGTATTAATTGCGCTTGGATTCTTCCACTCTTCTCTTTTCATGTTGCTCTCCCTTTCCAGTATTTGGGATTTTATGAAACCCCAGAAGCAAATATGTTAAATGTTTTCACCTTTCTGTTCCCAGAAGTAGCACTTAGGGTTCTAAGAGAGTACAGTTCATAAAACCTGGGAAATGACGCCAGGAAAGTAGATCTTGACTGTAGATCTTCCCAACGTTGAAGTTAACCTTCTAGGGTACACAGTCTTTTAAGGATTCAGTTGCTCTTTACTTATTATTTGTATATGTGTAATTTTAATATTTGGGAAAACTGTAAATGGTCCCAAGTTCCCCCCTTGACCTAATTTTCTAAATTTACAGCTTTACATATATTTTATTGTCACTTGATACTAGGCACTCTCCATTGGCGCCTCGCTGATTTATACATAGCTTCAGGTTATGCCCAGGAACAGCATTTATGCCTGGCTGGGAGTTAGGCGGTTTCCAGAAGGACTTAGCTTCCCTGCACTTTCATCTGTCCATGTCAAAGATATCACAGAAACAGATATCCCTGTAAATGAAACTTTGGGCAACAAAGAAGAAAACCCAATTTTGTTTCTATGGCTTAGAACAACCCCAGTACCCAGACGTGAAGACTGATCTGGGCATGGTATTACCACTTTAACCATAGTGGAAGTAGTACATCTGTTATCTCAGTTCTTGCTTTTTGAATTGCTCAGTTTATAGCTTAGATCATAGAGTATCTGCTTCATAGGAAAAAATGCATGAGGATACTTACCTGTGAAATTTCTCCCCACCTTCCTCACCATTTCTTTGCCCTCCTTTTAACTGGTATAATCCAGAGTTGGTTGGTCTTCAGAAGGCTGTGAGGAGATGCTGTTTTCTGTTTCCCTGAAACTGACATGTGGGTTTTGCATGGTGGGGGTTGGGGTGTTGGAAGAGTTATTAGCAGGTGCTAAAGTCACAGAAATGGGATGATGGTGGTTGCAATGCAGGAGATACTAAACAGCTTGGGGGTGGAGGTAACCACATCAGCTTTCCTTTTCACCAAACTGGGAGACCTTGGAGCAAAGCTTGATAGTGCCCACTGGCCTGAGATGTGCTGGTAGATTCCAAACTGCTGATTGGGAGTCTCTCTGATCTGGAGAATTAAAGAGCCATAGGGCTGAAAGGGAGCCTGAAAAGCATTGTCTTTTTTTCTGAACTGGGGTTGGACCCATCAACTCCAAATCTTACCAGCAAAATAAGTGAGTGAGGATTGATTTATGTATCTTTAAAGTTCTAGAGATAATAATGCACAGCCTCTTCTAGGGATTTCATTCCAGTATTTATTAATTTTCCCATATACTTTACAAGGTGAAATACTGAGTTGACAGATTGAAAAACCATCTTGTGGTGGTCAGTTTCAAATAATCAACTGACATTACCAAGTTCAGTGCTGTTGACAGTATTTTTTGTCTTACTTGCTTATGCCAAATTCCCATAGGCCCTTTTAGTGCCCTAGGAAACCATGGCAGTTTCAAATGGTCTGCTTCGTTAATATTCAAGGGGCATGTTTGGTTGTTGGATGTCCTACATAGGTCATGTGAACCCTTAATGAAAAAAATTGAGGGTGAACTTCTGTGCAGTGAGTGGCAGGTATGCTAGCACAGCTGAAGCTATTTTCATTGCCCCCCCACCCCCAAATAAATAAATAAATAAAAACAACACACACAGCAAAAGAATGGGATTAGGGCTTCATGCTGTTATTGTATGGTATCCTTTTTGTTAAGTTTGCTCTTGTCTAATTAAATCAGATTGTGAACTGATGCTGAAAGAGCCCATGCCACCTCATGCATAGATTTACCTGCTTAAGGGAGACCAGATTTACAAGGGTGCCAAATTTGAGGATTTGTGTTAACATTGAGATGTGTGATAGATAGAACAGCATCTTGGACCACGATAAATGTCCTAAAACTTACTTGGTCTCCGTGATACCTTCAGATGAATAAATGGCCTGGGGCTATTTGGCAAGGTATGATCTGTAGGGTATGCTTTACTTTAGATGCTTGGTTAGTCAGATTAAACTAAAATTCATTTAATTTCCAACTTCTGTTCACCTCTGTGTGCCTCTGTAATTTCCAACTTCATGTGTATAAAATGGGAATAGTAAAAACATCCATCTCCCAGGATTGATTTGAGGATTAAATAAGTACTATTCTCAGATTATTTCTTCTTCCCCCCAACTCCCCTCCCCCTCTCCACTCCAGGATTGGGGGATAGGCATGGACTGTCTCTTAAGAAGAAGTAAAGTAGAATATAAAAACTAATCTTTATTTGATGTCCTTATCCAACATGTACTGGAATTTCTTGGTATGCAAAGCTGGTTAAAATCAGAGGGCCTATATTCTGTTTCTACATTGTTAATTATTATGCATGTTGACAACTTTAGGCAGCTAGCTCACTTACCTTTAAGACTTCCTTCTTATCTTGAAAGTGGAAATAATGCTCCATCATGTACATATTGTCCCCTCTAGCTGGGAATGTTCTTTCTTTCACCCATATTTATGTCAAACTCCTGCTCCTACTTCAAAAGCCTGCTCCATGTCATCTGCATATCCTTCCTTTCTCTTCTTTGGGGTGCTGCCACCCTCATCCCTGGAGAGTAGGTATTAGGACTTTGCACTGCTGAGGAGTCATAATTCCTTGTCCATTTCCTTAATAAAATCACATTTCATAAAAATTATTTACTCTATTAGACTGTGAGCTCTTTCAAGGTAGGATGCATTCTTACTCTTTTGTTTGTTTGTTTGTATTTTAAAATTATTCCAGTGTCAGCACAGTTCCTAGTGCATGCAGTATAGGCCTTTAGAAAAATGCCCTACCTCTCACTATGTTATCCAGAAGAGGATTTGAGGTACAAGATATGAAAGTGTTTTGTAAATTTTACAGCTAAACAAAATAGATGGTATTATTAAAGAGAAAACTGTGTGGATCTGTGGCAGGAAGTCATCCCTTTCAAAATCACAGTGTCAACTGAGCTTAGGTTTGAACTGGTGCCAAAGTTGCCTCATTAGGAAAAGGATTACATTTTTCTCAATGCATTGATTGTTTTTTATTAGGGGATTTGAATATTGTTATCTGAATCTATTCCATAAATATCATTGTTTATTAATTGGTCCTGAGCCCTGTAAAGAAAAATCTCATAATCACAGCTTACACATTAAATGTTATTTATCATGGAAGGTTTTATTTATTTATTTTTTGGTAATAAAAGTATAAATCAAAACATTTCATTGACTACGGTGGAATTGAGAGGTTGAGATTAAAAATAATTTATGCTAAGAATTCATTATCAGATGTTTGAAATAAGTTATTTAATAAATTAATAGAGGAAAAGATTTAAAAAGGGTTTGTTCGTGCTAAGAATTCATGATTGTCAAAAATTTGAAATGAGACGAGTTATTTAGAATGGAGGAGGAAGTCATCTTTCAGAAGGATAGAGAGAAAAGGGTTCTTTGTAAAAGTTCACAGAGAAGTCTGCTAATCATTTGCTCTGAGGAAGAGAGGAGGTAAACCTCAATGAGTTCATAGAGTTATTTTTTTTAACTTAGAACTCTTTGACTAGATGAAGAGATTGTCTAACTACTGTAGCTGAAATAAAACTATCTTTTTGTCCTCTAATCATAGATGCTAGTTCTATTTTCTTTGTTAATGTTCTCTATGAAATTATTTAATAATATTGGGTTACTTTTTTTTTTGTACCTGTTTTTGTTTTTTTTTTAAATTTTATTGTTGTTGTATTACATCCATCCCCTTTTTGCTCCCCTCTGTCCCCCTCCCCACCCACCCATTCCCCCAGAAGTCAGTCCCACCTGTTGTCCATGTCCATGGTTCCTTTATACTAGGTTCTTGTCTAAGCTGCTCCCCTTCCTTGCCCCTGCCTCTCCCTTCCCCCCAACCCCCTCCCCCCTGACCACTGAAGGCCTATTCACTGTATTCATATATTTGGTTCTGTTTTGCTTGTTGTTTAGGGTTACATTTTATTAATGAAGTTTTGTGCCCTTTTGACAGTTACGAACAGTTTTGTTATATAGCCATTGATTAATGTAAATTAAGAAATTTCTATCATATATATCTTTAGTTTTTAAGGTCATTTTTAGTCATTAAAAATCCATAGCTAAAATAATGTACCTTATAAGGTTATATCAATACACATCAGTGAATGGTAATTGAAACATTTTTATTAAGAGCTTGGTTCTAGGAATATGGATAATGACAAATGACTTTGAAAAAAGTCTTTAATTTTGTTGAGCCCCTGTTTTCTTATAAAATGAGAGGTTTGGATATGATCTTTATCCCTTTTAGCACAGAGTCTTTGACTATTTTAAACTTGATCTATTTGCTTTAAATGCATTAGATGCTGTGACTTTAATGCTTAAATGTATTTAGTGGGTCTGTTTTGCGTAAAATGCATTATTTTAAAAATGTTTAAGGTTTATTAGGTCACATTATTTGAATCCTAAATTTTTTTCCTGTGAGTATTAATTTATTCAGCAGTACATACTACATATCTGAGTGATAGGGCACTAGCCCATTGGACCGTGATTGGGCCTAGGCTGTGAAAGGAATGGAAAAGTGCTTTACTAGTTTATCCTGAAGTATATGCTAAGAATAGTTGCTTTTTAGATGTTGTGTTCTTAGAGAATGATAGAAGTTTAGAGCTGGGTGGTAGAGAACATATCTTGTTCAATCCCCTCATTTTATAAATAAGGAGGTTGAAAAAATCAGCTCATGTGTTAATGGCCTGTTGGGCACTAGTCCACTAGTACTATCAAAATTCATTCTAAAATGCTTCATAGGATGAATTCATTAGTACTATTGTTGCAGATGTATGAAGATTACACTGCTCATCTAGTGACATAATCCAGTAATTATTTTCATTGTACTATCTACAATTCATCTGCTCCTTTTTAAGAACTTGGTGGTTAAAATTAGTGATTGTGACTTACATGGAGATTGAGCCTGGATGTTTCTCTGTTTGTGTCATGCTCTAACTCAGCTGTTTTCAGTCCTGACTGCTGATCAGCTGTGAACTTAAATTTTGATGCCCAGGCTCTATTCTGAACCTACTGTATAAGAATTTCTGGGGTGGTACCTGGACATGTAGGCTTAAAACATTCCACCAAGAATGATAATGGGCAGCTAGGATGGTAAACCTTGCTTTTGCCAGTTGAATAGATTAGCCACTAACTACTTGAGTGGTAGCATCCTGTGGTGTGTGGGCATTTAAAGGGGACCAATAAAAAGTTTTAATTTATTGTGAAAATAAAATAATACAAATACCTGATACAAAACATATACATTGAAAAATAAGTTTCCTGTTGTCCCTTAGCCATTTCCTCTTCAGAAGCAAACATTACAATTTTCTTTTTGCATGGCCTTACAAAGATACTAGTATTTACAAGCATAAATGTATGAGTATTAACATCTCTCTCACTAGCATTCAAACTAGCAAAATACAGATTGTGTCTTGCTATTTTATATTTAACAGTAGAAGTTTGAAGATTTTTCATATCTATGTATAAAAAGCTGTCTCATTAAAAAAATTATTTTATTGATTACGCTATTACAGTTATCCCAGTTTTTACCCCTCTGTCCCCCCATCCATTGCCCCCTCCCCCCTCATTCCCTCTGGTAATCCTCCTTTTAGTTTTTGTCCATGGGTCATGCATATAAGTTCTTTGGATATGCCTCTTCCTATACTGTTCTTAATATCTCCCTGTCTATTCTGTACTTCCCAATTTGTCCTTCTTAACCCCTGTGCCTTTTCCCCCTCTCAAATGATAGCCCTTCAAATTATCTTCATATCTATGCTTCTGTTTCTGTTCTGTTTGTTTGCTTAATTTTTTCTTTAGATTTAGTTGTTGATAGTTGCAAATTTATTGCCATTTTAATGTTCATAGTTTTGAACATTTAATATAAAAGTGGCTTGGTGATGATGAACTCTTTTAACTTTACCTTCGTCTAGGAAGCACTTTATCTGCCCCTCAATTCTAAACGATAGCTTTGCTGGAAAGAGTAATCTTGGTTGTAGGCCCTTGCTTTTCATTACTTTGAGTACTTCTTGTCAGTCCCTTCTAGCCTGCAAATTTTCTTTTGAGAAATCATCTGACATCTTATGGGAACTCCTTTGTAGGTAACTATCTGCTTTCCTTTTGCTGCTTTTAAGATTTTATCTTTAATGTTTGGCATTTTAATTATGAGGTATCTAGGTGTGGTCCTCATTGTGTCCATCTTGTTGGGAACTCTCGGTGCTTCCTGGACTTGTATTTCAATTTCCTTCACCAAATTAGGGAAGTTTCCTTTCATTAGTTTTCAAGTAAGTGTTCAATTTCTTGCTCTTTTTCTTCCCTTCCTGGTATCCCTATGATTCAAATGTTGATATGTTTGAAATTGTTCCAGAAGCTCCTTAGCCCATCCTTGCTTTTTGGGAGAGGGGCGATTATTTTTTCTTATTTTCTGATTGGTTGTTTTTTTCCTTTCTTATGTTCCAAATCATTGATTTCATTGTTGCCTTTATTCACTCCACTGTTGGTTCCCTGTAAATTTTTCATTATTTCACTTAGTGTAACCTCCATTTCTGCCTGGGTCTTTTTTATGCTGTTGAAGTACTCTGAGTTCCTTTAGCATCCTAATAACCATTGTTTTGAACTCTGCATCTGGTAGATTACTTATCTCCATTTTCTTTGGTTCCTTTTTTGGAGTTTTGTTCTATCCTTTCATTTGGCCGTATTTGTCTCCTCATTTTGGCAGTCTCCCTGTGTTTCTATGTATAAAGTAGAGCTGCTATGACTCCCTTAGTAGTGGACATATGTAGAAAAGCACATCTGTAAGTTAGATGGGGCAGAGCCTTAGATAATTACCAGGGTGGGGCAATCCATATGAACCAGATTGATGGAGTCCCAGATAAGGTGTTGCTGCTCTTATGGCTCCTTGTGTGGGAGGGCTCAGAAGGAGAACAGTGATGCTGTGCTGCCTGGAGCTTTGTTTGGGAGGAAGCTGTCGCCTGGCACTTGTCCAAATACCAGATACTTCAGTTCCTCACCATATGCCACTGGTCCTCTTCCAGCTGCTGCCCTAGTGCTGAAGTTCAGAGGGAGTGAGTCTGTGTTAAGTCCTAAGTCTGTTGTGGACCCTTTAAGAGGAGACTCCTGAGAATGCTGCGGTTTCATCTGCTACCACAATCCCTACTGATTTTACAGCCAGAAGTTATGGGCGCTTATCTTCCTGGCAGTGGAACCCTGGGCTGGGTGCTCTGATGTACTGGGATCCCTCACTCCCAAGGTATCCCATCCTGCCCAATTTTTATCTACCACACGTGAGACCACCCATTCCACAGCTCTACCCCTCCTACCCTTCTGGATGAATCTGGCTTTAAATCTTTGGTTGTCGGATGTTCATACAGCTTGATTTTCTGATGACTCTGGGTGATATTTGTTTTGTAGTCCAGTTGTAATTTTTGCTATGGTTGTGTGAGGAGATGAAGCCTGTTTAAGTAAGCCTCCATCTTGACCAGAAGTTTGGATCAGGAGCTGCCTCATTTTTAACAGCTGGATGATATTCCATTATCTGGGTACATGACAGCTTATTTATTAACCAGTCCCCTGTTGATGCCCATTTGGGTTGTTTTCATTCTTTGCTATTATAAACATTATGCAACAAATGACTTTGTAGGTATGTTTTTTTTTTTTTTTAAAGATTGTATTTATTATGTTCAGAGAGAGGCAGAGAGGGAGAGAGACATCCATGTATGGTTGCCTTTCACCTGCCTCCAGCCACGGACCTGGCTGGAGACCTGGCCATATGCCCTGGCTGGGGAATCGAACCAGCAACCTTTGGGTTCGCAGGCAGGCGCCTTATCCACTGTGCCATCAGCCAGGGCAGTATGTCATTTTTAGTATGATTATATGTGCCTATCAGTAGGATAAATTCCTAGATTTTATTAATTCAGTTGATGAATTGAATGGTATGTACATTTTTATTGGAAAGGACAGTGCCAAACTGCTTTTCATTATAATAATTTATGCTCCCACTATGAGTGTATGAATGTGTTTCTTTGCACCCACTTGGTGTGTACTTCAAAAACTTGATTTTTACTGTCTTTTGAATTAAAAACGTCTTAATACATAGTTTTAATTTGCATTTCTTTGAAATGGGGTCAAAGATTGCTTCATATTTATTTTTTTTAAGATTTTATCCATTATTTTCATAGAGAAGGGCAGGGAGGGAGAAAGAAAGGGAGAGAAGCATCAATGTATGGTTGCCTTTCACCTGCCTCCAGCTAAGGAGCTGGCTGGAGACCTGGCTTGCAACCTGGTGATGTGCCCTGGCTGGGAATTGAACCAGTGACCTTTGGGTTTGCAGGCCGGCGCCAATCCGCTGGGCCTTACTAGACAGGGCGGATCACTTTATATATTTAAGAGCCATTTTTATGTCCATTTTTTGGTGAACTTATCTATTTATTTATTTTTCCCTACTGGCTTATCATCCTTTTTGATTTGTGGAAAGTCTTTATGCTA
Organism: Noctilio leporinus; assembly: GCA_004026585.1. Classification (NCBI taxonomy): domain Eukaryota; kingdom Metazoa; phylum Chordata; class Mammalia; order Chiroptera; family Noctilionidae; genus Noctilio; species Noctilio leporinus. The sequence continues at coordinate 211,711 of PVIW01001791.1, forward strand.
AATAAGTTAGCCTTTTTTTTTTTTTTTAAGATTTAAAAAAATTTAGATGCTTTGACTGATGCCTGCATGTATTCTTAAGGAGAAGTTGATTGTGAGGTCTAATGAGGGCAATCAGTTGTTGATTTCATCTACTTACATAATTTCTGATATTAGAATAGAGATGGAGAAAGAACTGTTTGAGGGAAGGTAAGTGAAGACTTATGAACAGGAGTTAAAAGGCAATGGTTTGGGAGAAGATTTTTGAGCAAATCCTATAGATACTTATTCTATGCCAGCTATTATTTAAAAATACCAATTTAACCCTCACTGTGTCCACATTTTGCAGGTGAGGAAACTGAGGAACAGAATAGCTAAACTAAGATCAGACAGCTAGTGAGTATTGGAGCTATCTTTCAAACTGGAGAGACTGGCTCTATAGTCCATCCTGTACTCTGAACCTGCTATGCTATACTGCATCTCTTGTTCGTTAGTGTCTACAATGTATTAAAAGTTCATACAAACTTTAAAAAGAAAAAGGCCATTACAAAAATAAAGGAGCCCTTACTGGTGTTGCTCAGTGGTTTGGGCATTGTCCAGCAAGCTGAAAGGTCACAGGTTTGATTCCCAGGAGGGGCACATGCCTGGTTGTGGGCCAGGCCCCGGTTTGGGGCTTAGTAGAGGCAACCAGTCAGTGTTTCTCTTGCATGTAGATGTTCCTCTCCCTCTTTCTCCCTCCTTCTCTCTTTAAAAACATATAAAGTATTTTATTAAAAAGAGAAAAGAAAAAGGATATAAATAGGTATTTCACAGAAAAGGAGATACAAAAAGTTAGGAAACAGGAAAATATTTGTGAGATTTAACAAAAATTAATCAGGGAAATACAAATTTAAAAGTCACCATTTTTTTGAAAACAAAGTCTTGTTAATTTCACTTCTTGGTGAGGAGTTAGGGAAAAGGTACTCTTCCTCACTGTTGCTGTGAATTTAAATTGGTGAAGCAATATTGAAGAGTGTTTTGACAGTCAGTATCTGTTAAAAATTAAGTGTTTTGGGGTAACTTTTTATTTCCTATCCTCTGCCTGTTTTCACCATTTGTTTGTGTTTGAAAATGACTTAAAAATCCACTATTTTGTTTGAGGAATAGAGTAAAAAGAGTCATTTTGACCCTTTAAAATATAATGTTTGTGCCCTGGCTGGTAGCACAGTGGATAAGGTGCCGGCCTACGAACCCAAAGGTCTCTGGTTCAATTCCCCAGCCAGGACACATAACCAGGTTGCAAGCTAGGTTTCCAGCCAGGTCTGTGGCTGGAGGCAGGTGAAAGGCAGCCATACATTTATTCTTCTCTCCCTCTCTGCCTCTTTCCCTTCCCCTATCTCTGGAAATAATAAAATCTTAAGAAAAAAAAAAAAAAAAATATATATATATATATATTTAATGTTTGTTTAAATAGTACGGAACTTCTTAGTTCTGAATTTGGACAATTTTGTATCTTTTAATTTTTTTTAATCCTCACCCGAGCATATGTTTAAAATGAGAGAGGAAGGGGGAGGGGGAATGGAGAGAGAGAGGTGAGGGAGAGAGAAAGAGAGAGAGAGAGAAAGGAAGGAAGGACGGAAAGAAGGAAGGAAGGAAAGAGAGAGAGAAAGAAAGAAAAGAAAAGAAGGAAAGAAAGAAAGAAAGATGTGAGAGAGAAACATCGACCTGCTTGCCTCCCACATGTACTCCTACTGGGGATTGAACCCACAATCTTTTACCGTTTGGGATGATAACTCCAACTGAGTGAGCCACCTTGTCAGGGCTGGACAATTTTATTTTACATAACATTTTCTTAAGATGAGAAACCGAACTAACATTTATTATTTACTCTTTTCTATGTACTATTTTAGGCTACTTTGCAAATTGTTTCATTTAATTCAGTTTTACAAAGAAGATTGTTGTGTGGGTCAGAGGGTTGTGCATTGATCTGTGAACTGAGGTGTTGCTGGTTCAGCTCCTGGTCAGAACACATGCCTGGGTTGGGTGAGCCATGTCCCTGGTTGGGGGCATGTGAGAGGCAACCAATAGATATCTGTCTCCCTTTTTCTCCCTTTTTCTCCCTCCCCTCCTCTGTCTCTAAAATAAATAAATAAATAAAATCTTAAAGAAAAGAAAAGATTGTTATTATGCCTCTTTTAGTGAAGAAGATGCAGACAAAGTTTATTTGTTCAGGTTTTTAATTTTTTTTTTTAAGATTTTAATTTCATTATTTTTAGAAAGAGGGGAAGGGAGAGAGGCAGAAAGGGAGAGAGACATCAATGTATGGTTGCGTTTCACCTGCCTCCAGCCACAGACCTGACTGGAGACCTGGTTTGCAACCTGGTTATGTGCCCTGGCTGGGGAATCGAACCTGCGACGTTTGGGTTCGCAGGCTGGCACCTTATCCACTGTGCTACCAGCCAGGGCTATTTGTTCAGGTTTTAATAAACCTGAGCCAGATTTTCAGATGGTCTTTAAGTTACCAATGTCTGTATCCTTCTCTTTCCCAGAGCTACCTATCAGATAGTACATTGGAAAGAACTGATGGATACATTTCTGTTGTCAAGAAGTTGGTAATTATCTCTGAGTTGGTAATGGTCTAATATAATGGATATTCAATAAAATTAGAAAGTTTGAATGCTCTATCTTTAGTACTGTTTTGGGGATTCACGCACACACACAATGCTATTTTTTTTTTTTTTTTTTGCATATTAGCATGCGGGTTTGTCTTCTAGCACACGCGCACACTCTCACACACCTATATACTGATACATTTTATGCGTTGTGGGTGCAACTTTGCAATTTTTTAATATCTACTTTTAATATCTACTGCCACTTTTTTCTTTTTGAAAAGCACTAGGTCATGAGTCTCATTTGGGTTCCCTGGATGCTGTTACCAGAAATAGTGGCCATATTCCATATATTGCCTGTCGATGGAGTCCTTAGCTCTGCCACTACCTGGCTTTTGGTCTTTTTTGCTTGCTTTAGGAGCCTAGCTAAACTTCATGTACCCATAGGAGCCATTGGCTTATGCTAGGAGAGATTCTTACCATGTATGCTTTGGAATTTGGTTTGGTAACTTGAGAAGGGTGCACTTAGGGGTCAGCACACACAGTCAAAACTGAAACTGGAAGTGAGCAAGGCAAACCACAGGAAGATCCTGCCTGCATCTTGGTGATGTATCTCTATAACCCATGGACACTTCCTGTGAAACTTGCCTTTTCAGGTACAGCAGTTTCCTAACTTCTTGTTCTGTACTAAGCTTCAGTCAAAGGGGATTACTGTGATAGCAATATAGATAGCAGTATGATAATTATTGCGCCCATGACTTGTATGAAACAACGGGCCCCTAATTGTGTTCTGTAGACTTTCCCACTGAGGAGTTGCATCTTACCTAGTAGGACATTTTTGGGGAGTTGCTGTGGTATTTATGCTTTAACCTTGACTTTATGCCTTGCAAAGAATTGTACCTATTTTAGGTTTTATAGCAACAAAATGGTTATTTGCTCACTGAATCCAAACTAACCACCAAGCAATACTGGATTCCTGGAGTCCTTTGTCCACTCAGGTGCTTGCTCAGTGGTATTACTTTTGCTTTTAGGCACCTTGATGATTGCACGGTACTTTATTTCCATGATGGAGTAGGGATCATTATGATTTAGTAAGGGGTGCCTGTCTGCAGTTTCTACTCACAGCCATGTTGCCAGGTCTTTGATTATTAAAGAGAAACCGAAAACAATATACAAATTTATTATTAACTCTCCCAGTTTCTAGATGTTGGCTATATATTGGGTTTTCTTTTTTTAAGATTTTATTTATTATTTTTAGAGAGAAGGGCAGGGAGAGAAGCAGAGAGGGAGAGAAACATCAGTGTATAGTTGCTTTTCACCTGCCTCCAGCTAAGGACCTGGTTGGAGACCTCACTTGCCACCTGGTTATGTGCCCTGGCTAAGGAATTGAACCAGTGACCTTTGGGTTCCTAGGCTGGGACCTATCCACTGAGCCACCAGCCAGGGCAGCTATATGTTTTTTTAACACCATGTAGGCCAAACATATCTCTAACTACCTAACCCCCATTTTGTGTCCTTACAAATAGTTCAAACTTCTCATTTTAGAGATGTGGAGCCTGGCCTATAGAAAAGCCAGTTTTTTCATGTATATTTTATTCCTTTTGAAATAAGAATTTTCTTTTGAAAAAACAAATGAGCTCCTCTGGTATATCCAGTTGTTAAATTAGAGCTTATCTTTGGTCAGGACTTAATGGTTTGGGTAAAGAGAATTGTATATATATGCTAATTTTTAGTAATCTCTAACCAAGGAAGGGCATTAACTAAGTTACTATTTACAGAATGCTTAACTCTATTAGAACAGAGGGATATTGTGGTATGAGTGCTTTACCTCGGTTAATTCTCATAGCAGTCCTACAGCATTATACTTACCTCTTTTTATATGGGTGGTTGAGATTAAAGACATAAAGATCAAACTTATGTTGAAACTCAGATCTCTGTTTCCAAAATGAATTCATTTAAACTTGTTATACCAATACTGTATGTTTTCAAAATTATGTACTCCTTTTATTGCAGACATTTTAATTAAACTTTATAAGAAAATTTGAAAGACCTTATGATATGTTAACATTATACAGGATTACCTTATTTATTTATAATTAGATGGCATTAACAGTATTTTAATTTTACTCTACACTTGTCATCTCCAAGACTATTACATTTTAAGTGTACATTTGCTTCATTCTTCTTTACTTCATTTTTTTGAGAATATAAATATTAAAGTTCTCTTTTTTTTTTTTTTTCTTTCAATATATGGTTGCCTTTCACCTGCCTCGAGCTACAGACCTGGCTGGAGACCTGGCTTGCAACCTAGTTATGTTGCCCTGGCTGGGAATCAAACCAGTGACCTTTGGGTTCACAGGCAGGCGCCTATCCACTGTGCCACCAGCCAGGCTCATGTTTTTTATAGCTTTTCCCCACTAAAGTTTCAGTCCTGTCTTTAAGTTGATATTCTTGGTTAGTAGAATATCATCTCCTCAGTCACTTAAGTCAAATTATTCTCTCCTTGTAATATTTCTTCCATTTTTCTTTTTCTTCCATTGCCCTTTCATTAGTTTAGGCCATTTTACTGTCCAAGTAATTTTCCCAAAGCATAGTTCTGATCACACAAACTTTTAGTGACTCTTGTTGCTTACTGAATAAAGTAGAAACTCTTTAGCTTGGCATTTAAGGTTCTGTTTGATTTCACCCTTCTTTTATAATCTTATTCCTTCTTATTCCCCTTTCAGCTCCCTTTTTGCTTTAGTCAGTTTGTAGTACTCACTGTCTGTCTCCTTGAAGGTGCTCCTGCTGTTCCGTTTCCACCTATGGACCTTGTTCACTTACTCTTGGAATGTTATCCCTGCACCCTCAGTTTCACGATTTTGAAACAAAAATCAATTGGAAGAAGTTATTGTGAAGATTAAGTGAAGTAACATATATGAAGTCCCTAAAAAACATCTATGTGTTATCTATGTATATATTAATTTATTTAGTAAATGGTAGCTATTATGATTTAGCTTTCCTCCCACTCCAAATAATCTTTGTCTTTAAGGGTAACTTTTCCAGGACCCTGGCCCTTTGCTATTTCTCTTGAGGTTTAATCCACTGAGATCTGTGTTGGCACTTATTCCTGTACTTACTTAAATCATCCTTTGAATGGATTTTGACCTATATGATCTTTTAGGATAACTAGAAAGAACTAGCTCTCTGTTCCTTTCAGCATTGCTGTATTCAAAAAGACATTAAGAATGAAATAGAAAGACTTAAGTTTTGTCTTTGTAACTGACTTTTTTTTTTTAATTTATAGAAAGAGCCCTGGTTGGCAGCACAGTGGATAGGCGCCGGCCTGCGAACCCCAGAGGTCGCTGGTTCGATTCCCCAACCAGGGCACATAACCAGATTACAAGCCAGGTCTCCAGCCAGGTCTGTGGCTAGAGGCAGGTGAAAAGTGACTATACACTGATGTCTTTCTCCTTCTCTCCCTTCTCCTCTGTCTGGAAATAATAAATAAAATCTTTGAAAAAAAAAAAAAAAAAAGGAACAGTAATACTTATCTCACAAGATTGTTGTTGGGATCAAATGAGACATTTGAGAAATTGTTTAGCATTAGCCTTGGAGTATCCAACTACTTGATAAATATTTGTCTTTCTTTCTTACTTATCCCATTAGTGTTTTTCTCTAGGACATACAGAAACATGTAGGCCTACAGATACAAATGCATGCACCTAATCCCCCCAAACATATACAGTACATAAGCAGATATGTGCATACTCACATACATGTTCAGAAGCATATACACCAGAATCTGTACCCAGTAGCCGGAAACTTGAAATTCTAGTCCTAGGTAAAATTGATACGGTAGGATCTGTATTTGCTGTCTGTTGATCTTCCCATAGAACCATTGATCTTATGCAGAGAGTTGCCTATCTTTCCATTTCTATTTATCTTAGTTATCAGTTTTGATTTCCAGTGGTGTTTATCTTCTTAGTTTAAATTATTTACTTTTTGACAATAACTAAAAACTATCTTCTAGAAAATATTTACTTGTCTCTCCCCTTCTTTCAGGTATTCATGCAGAAATTACCTTTTCAGTGGAGCATTCCTTGGTTCCCCTTTTTCTGCCTTTCATGTGGTGCCCATTTCTGCTTAACACCTAATTAGTAACATACAGTTAGCTCAATAAAGATACAGTTTGGGCTATTTTTTTTCTCACTATTGGATCTCTAGTAACTTAGTAAGCACTCAGTAAATATTTAAGTGTGTGATTTTCAGGATTGATTTGTTCTCAATATAATAACTGTGTTAACATAAATATTCTTATAGTTAGTGCTTTTTTAAAAACCTTTGGAGCAGTTGACATAGATCAGCTTTCATGAAAGAAACTTTTTCTTTGAAAGTTTTGTAATTTGTGATATGATATTAGAGCTGTTTTGTCCATGCTAAAGTTAGAAACACACACACATGCCTATTCAATAGATATTTCATTATCTATTATAAGCTAAGCATGGTTCTAAGAATTGGTCCTTTTCTTTAAGGATTTTGTGTGTAGTTCATGCCCTGACCGGGTGACTCAGTTGGTTGGAATGTCTTCCCCTATTCCCAAAGCGTGTGGGTTGGATCCCTGATCAGGGTACGTACCTAGATTGCAGGTTCAATCCCCATTCACAGCACATATGGGAGGCAAATGATCAATGTTTCCCTCACATAGATGTTTCTCTCTCTTCCTCTTTCTCTGAAATCAGTAGACATCCTTGGATGAGGATTTAAAAAGAAAAGTTTATAGTTCAATGAATAACATATAGCAGTTTTCTTTGCTGCTTTTTTTTCCTTTCTTTCATCTCTACTAACTTAAATGATGGAGAGCTCTGAGTCTCCATCTTCAAATCTCTTTTCTATCCATTTACTATCCTTGTGACCTTGATTTTCAATTTCTATCTCCATTCAGGACGTCTTTGCCCTCTTGACATCTGCACTTGGATATCTAGTAGACAACTCAGACTTAATCTTCCCAGTATAAACTCTTGATCTGCCTCCCCCAACAAGAGGCTTCTTCCTCTGGAAGTGGCATCACTGTTCATCCAGCTGCTCAGGCTGCATCTCTAGGAAGTCATCTTTGACCCCCTTTTCTCTCACACTCAAATCCAAAATATCAAAAACCCTATTGGCTCTATCTTCAATGTGTATTCCCAGTTGACCACCTCTCTCCATGCCAGGAGTGCTCCCCACCAATCCCAATTTATCTCTAATCATGACGATTACAATAGTCTCCTAGCCTCCTGCTTCCACTGCTTCCCTTCAGCAATGAATCTTCTAAAACAAAAGCTAGATCATGCCATTCATTTACTCAAAATCCTTCAATAGCTTCCCATTTCACTCTAAAAAGCCTGAGAATTTTTGTTGCCCTACAAGATATAATTTAACCTACTTTCTTCCCCATCCCTATCCTTATCTCTTACCATTTTCTCCCTCTGTCCGTTCGGCTTACTGTTTGCAGCTATACTGGTCTCCTTACTATTCCTTTAGTGTGCCAAACTGTCCTGTCTCAGAGCCTTTTTAGATTGGATTTTTTCTGCCTGTCCATCCCTTTCCCCAGATCTCCACATGGCTCAGTCCCACATTGACTTTCTTTGAGTATATGCTGAAATATCTTAATAGCTTAAAGGTCTTCCTTGATTCCCTATATAAAATAGCATTGCTCTTCTTCTGTACCCTCTGTGGGCTTGGCACTAAGTCTCTTACCCTACTTTGTTTCTTCTATGGCAATAAATATTACTTACTTGTTTAAGGGATAATGATGTTTGCCTCTTCTGTCTAGATTGTATGACAGTTGCATGGACAGAAACCTGTTTTTATTCATTGTTAAATCCCCAGCATTTAGAAAAGTACCTGGCATGCTGTAGGCAATTAATATTTGTTGAATGTAATATGACAATGTGGTCACTATATTAGAAGTACATATAATGAAATCAAGGAAAGAGTGACATGAGTACCTACGAATTGAAAGAAGACTTTGTAAAGACGCCCTTAAACAGATCTTTTTTTTTGGGGGGGGGGGGGGGGGGACAGGTAAGAACATTCCATACAATGAGAATAGCGTTGCAGACGGACAGTGGCATGAGAGAACATAGTGTGTTCAAGGAACCTAAAGTACAGTACTGCTAGAGCAAGGGTGTCAAACTCATTTTCACCAGGAGCCAATCAACCTCACAGTTGCCTTCAAAAGGCCAAATATAATTTTAGGATTGTAGAAATATAACTACTTCTTAATAGTTAAGCGAGCAAGGTAGAAACAAGGTGCTGGGCCAAAGATGCAAGGCCAGATAAAACAAGGTGGAGAACCAGATACATAAATACAATGAATAGACCTTCGGTGGGCAGACGGGAGAGGAGAGGAGGAGGCAAAGAAGGGGAGCAGTTTAGTCAAGGAACTAGCATGGAAAAAACCATGGACATGGGCAACAATTGGGATGGACTTTGTGGAGGAGTGGGTGGGTGGGGAAGAGGACAGAGGGGAGGAGAAAGGGGATGGATGTAATATAATGACAATAAAATTAAATTTAAAAAATGAATTAAAAAAAAACAAAACAAGATGGAGGGCCAGATTTGGCCCGTGGGCCTTGTATTTGCCACCCATATGCTATAGCATAACTTGGGGGATAGAAATTAAGTAAGTAGATGAGGCCAAACATATAGTTGATGGTGCCAGATCATGAGGTTCATAGACCAGATTAAGGAATGTTAGATGTTTTTCCTGCAAGGTGGGTAGCGTGGTACCATTGAAGATTTTTAAGCAAGGGGTGATATATATGTTTTACATATTAAAAAGGTTACTGGAAACAGTGCAACATAAAAATCCAAGCTAAACAGAACATTTTATTTAAGCTGTATATGATGCTGCAAGCTGTGATGTAGAGAAACAATTACTATCCACATGAGTGGGCAAGAGGCTATTTTATTTTATGGTTGGAGAAAAACCACTGATGTGTAGTGTGAAGGTGTTCTTGGCATAATTGTAGTACATCAATGAAGGAGAAGAAATGCCCTGTGGAGAGGAATTTGTTCATATCTAAAAATCCATGCTTTAGAAGAGTTTTAAAAAAATTAATTATATTGTAAGTTGTTAGGTAGACAAGAAAAGTTTTTACAGAGTACTGTTTCTGAATTCAACAAGAAAAGGTGGTGTTACAGAATAAAAGGTGTTGCACTTGAAGGCATGCCTCCTTTCTTCATAGAGAACCAGTTGTTTTGTCAATAATAGGCCTCCTGATCTTGATTCACTGGTGAAGGAAATAGTGACATTTGTAAGTGTAATTAGGACTATACTATTTGTAGGGCCAATACATACCTGCTTTTGCATAGTGAAGTACTGTGGCAGTGACAGAATTTTTTAAATGAGTGATAAGCTGAAAACATTTCTTCTTTCACTTGAATGCAAGTAAAAACCACTTCCATTATTTCATTTCATTTGACTTGCTCAAGTGTCTCAGCAATATATTGACTGTCTAGCATACTTCAGTCTTCTTACTTTAGGCTCAAAACATGATGTATAAATTCAAGGATAAGATGGAGGTACCCAAAATGAGCACTTGGTTTGAATGTTGAGAATTTGACACTCCCAAATGCATGGAAACATACTGTATTATTGAGCATATTTTTAAAGCCATATCCAGATACTACAGTAGGAAATGAAGAAATGTTTGCCAGAGGCAGGTACAACAATACTGAGAATTAAGATCCATTTGTCTCAATTTCCCAAGTTGAGACATTTGCTTTTTGAATGTGCTGTGTTCCCAATTCACTATCTAATGGAGCAATAAAAGTAGTTTTTAGTGAGATCATTGCTTTATCATTTCTGAGTTGATCTTTGATCCAGATAGCCACATCTAGTTGAAAGATTTACCAATTCTGCTGACTAGTAATGGAGGATGAAATTTTCTAATTTGTTAGAAATAAAAGATAAGAAAATAAACCAGTTTAGGATTAGGTTTACAGAATCAACTCTAGCTAGTTTAAGCAGAAAGAGATTTAGTAAAAGATTTCAAGTGGTTTATAAAATTATTGGAAAGACTATGGAAACAGATTTTATATTGAACTTTCAGGAATGACACTCAAAGCCATATTGCAGCTAGACCACCAAGGGAGTTACTATCTTTTTTAGGATCAGAAAGGTGTCTAGCCCTGACTGGTGGCTCAGTGGATAGACAACGGCCTACAAATCCAAAGGTCGCTGGTTCGATCCCCAGCCCCAGGTTGCAAGCCTGGTCTCCAGCCAGGTCCATAGCTGGAGGCAGGTGAAAGGCAACCATACATTGATGTTTCTCTCCTTCTCTGCCTCGCTTCCTTCCCCTCCAAAAATGATAAATAAAATTGATTTTTAAAAATTAAAAAAAAAAAAGGAAGATGCCTGCAGAATTGGGAAACTAACTTTTAGCTGCTTGGCCACCTCTGCCATGATTAGGACTCTGCGGCTGTTAGGAAATAGCCATCAGCAAGCAGCTGTCTTTGTCAGTAATCTGTTGTCACTGCAGCTGGCTCTAGAGCCAAGCCACACCTGCCACATCTGTATGACAGAATGGATACCCTGTGCCCTTCCTGATACCTATGAAACCTGTGACTAGGTACAAGGACCTCTGCAAATGCTGCTGCAGAAAACTTGGACATTTTCATGACAGTGCTTGTTAGTAGAAACAGCCTAAATGCAACCTTCCTCGTCTGATGGATGGAGTTGAAGTCACATCCGCAACCCTAACTGCAAGAGTGTCTGGGAAATGTAGTTTTTAGCTTTCTAGTCTCAGCAGTGCCCAGTCATGTATCAAAGGACATTGAAATAGACGATAGATACTGCTCCACCATATGTACTATGGATACAGACCCAGATTATAAGGTTAACCACCATCCAGTGGGTTATGGATAAATTGAAAAAAATTTGCAAATAATATCATCAAGTGATGTTGAGAAACATTTTTTTAGTATATTTTATTTTAGTGGCACTTGAAAAATACCTAAAATTGGTGCTCCACCTATAGTTAGTGGTATACGGATGCTAAAAGTTTCCTCACATTTAAGGTGTGGGTAATGGGTGAAAAGCCTGAATGAGGGAGTAAAAGAAATCAGAAGGGGTGGTTTCTCTGGACTGAAGCTAGATCAGTGTTATCAAATACTGAAGCATGGTTAAATAAGAAGGAAACTGAAAAGCAATCATTTGATTTGATAGCACTTACTATTTATTGGTCTAAAATGTCCTAGTAAAGAAATAGGATCACAAGCCAAATTGCAGGTTCAGGCTGTGAGTAGGAAGGAAGGAATTTAGAGCAGAGATTATAGAATGTTTTCAAGAAGCTTGCTTTTTAAGGAGCAGTAGTGGTTTTGTTTTTATTTTTTGGTCCAATGCACTTGCTTTTGTATATACCATGATTAACTGGAACTGTTGAAGTCCAAAGCAAGCATCACATGCAGGTCAAGCACAATCTTCCAAATTGCCTCACTTTTATCTTTTTGTGTAGATTGATGTAAAGTGTGTACTATTAAGTAATCTCTTTTTGCTTAGAGATAAAATAGCTACAACATTTTTATCCTCTAACCATTATTTACTTTACTTTTGATTTTTTTTACAAAGGACATTTAATTATTTTGATTTACATTTTTAATAAAATTTAATAAAATTTTGGAGTTGCAGTTTAAAGTCTTAATAGCTCACTTAACATATTTGTATGGTTGATTGGTGGCCCATGAATTGATTAGATGAATTCACTTTCAATAGTTTATTTGAACGTTAGTGACAGATACTCAAGAAGTTCAGATTATGCTAAGTGTTGAAAGCATTTTATATATTACACAGAACTTTTCTAAAATTTATTCTAAGTAAATATCTGGTAATGTCAAGTTCATTTGCTGCTGCAGACAACACAGTCCTCATTGTCTCCCTGTTAAAAAGGTGGGTGGTGGAGTATGTGTACATTTGATAGTGTAGTTTTCTTAGAGCGCAGTTATGTGAGTGAAACAGGAACACATTCCAGGGCAATGATTTAATGTTCCAAATTTTTTCATTATCCCTGGCTGGTGTGGCTAAGTGGATTGAGCGCCCGCCTGCAAACCAAAGGGTCACTGATTCAGTTCCCCGTCAGGGCACATGCCTAGGTTGAGGGCAAGCCCCTAGTTGGGGGCAGGTGAGAGACAACCACATGTTCATGTTTCTTTCCCTCTCTTTCTCCCTGCATTCTCTCTCTAAAAAATTTCCTTGTTAGATGTGGAGCATGTCTATTATGATTTAATTTTAAATTTGTTTACATTTCAGGCTCTATAGAGTGACCTAGTTGGATTTTTGGTTAAAAAAAAAAAAAAAAAAGCAGAAATTACATAAGAGGGGAGACATCAAAGAAGAAGGAAAGACTTCAAGGAGAAGAAGGTTGAAAATAATACTAACAGAATTGCAGTCAGTGCCCTGGAGTGAGAGGGAGGGAACAGGTTAGAGAGAGCCCAGGTAGATGGATGAACTACAGAGCTTTGGATGAGAAAGCTCCCTTCTGGAGAAGAGAATAGATAGGTACAAAATCAAATGTGTGTTATTTTTCCTATTAAGAAAATGGGTAATTTGTGAAGTCAAACCCATATGGGGGCAATATTGGGGTCATTTAAAAGATTAGATTTCTTGAATGAACATAAGTATTTTTACCTATTTTCTTAATGTGGTAAATTGATTTTACTTTTTAAAATTTTTCAATGACAAGTTTAATAACAATGAATATCTTACTGGTGCCTTTCCATTGATTTTCTCATTTTAATTTTTAAAAAGTATTTCTGGTCACTGGTTCAATTCCCAGTGGACACATAGCCAGGTTGCAGGCCAGGTCTCCAGTCAGGTTCTTAGCTGGAGGCAGGTAAACAGCAACTGTACCATACATTGATGTTTCTTTCCCTCTCTGCCTCCTTCCCTTCCCCTTTCTCTAAAAATAATAACTAAAAAAAATTTAAGTTGATAATCAATAAGAGATTTAAGTTTATTCCAAACTTTAATCAGGAAAGTTATGCTTCAGCGATTCGTCTGAAGTCACTTAGCCACTTAGTAGCAGAGGTAAGACAGGAACATAGGTTTCTTGATTATTAGGGCAGAGCTTTTCTCCTTGTGCCAACTGCCTTGCTTTCCTTACTTAGTACATTGGTGTCTTATTTCTGCACCCACACTTGTGTCTCTTTGTGGTCTGTGAGAATCTCACAAGAACTTCAAAACTAGATACAATGTCTTCTTTAATATTCATTCAACACATAACTCTGAAGTGCCTTCCTTACTATATGGTAATCACTATTTTAGATCTTAGGGATTAACAAGTTCTCAGGCTTCAAGAATGAGGAAACTAGAAAGTAAACACTGAAGTAATATTAACAGAGTTTCAGATAGTTATAAATGCTATCATGGAAAGAAACAAAATGTGGTGACAATAGTCAGAAAAGGTTTCTCTGAGGAAGTGGCATTTGAGCTGGGAGCTGAAGGATAAGAGCCAGCTATGGGTTAGATAAGAGTATTCCAGGCGGAGGCCCTACGCTTGAACAAGCTTGGCATGGTTGATGAATGGAAAGAAGGTGAGTACCAGGGAGAACAGGAGGAAAAGAGGTCAGAGAGGAGAGGACAGGACAGTTCATTAGGGCTATGTAGAATATGAAAGAGGGAATTTAGAAAAGGGATTGTATTCCAAGTGAAGTGGAGCGGTATTGGAGCAGGGGAGTAACTGACCTGAATGATGGGTTTAAAAGATTATACTGCTTGATAGTAGATTGTAGAGTGCAACCAATGAAGGTGATTGAGGAGTGGTTGGATTTGGAATTTATTGTGGAGGTCTGCAGGGTTTATTGATGGACTGGATGTGGAGGTGGGAGGTTTGGGGAGGATGGTGAGAAAAAGAGGAATATCGTGGTAGACTAGGGGAAGATTATATTTTAGGGGAGGAAATCAGATAGTTTGTCTGGGATTTGTTGAATTTGAGATGTCTACTGGCATCCAAGGAGGAACTTGGATATTCATATCTGGTTTTGAGGAGGAGATACCAGACCTGGAAATGCAGATTTGGAAGGCATAGCACCATATACTGAAGGAGCTTGCATAGGGAAAGAAAAGTTGGTCCACAGCAGAGCTCTGAAGCATTGTAACATTTAGAGGTGAGGAGGGAGAGAAGTCAGGAGAGAGGGCTATTGCTGTAGGAGGAAAGCCAGAGTTGTGGAAGCCAAGAAAAGAGGCATTTTAAGGATGTATGTTAGTGTTAACTTGAAAAAGTGATGCACCATCAGGTATGATGAGGACAGAGAAGTAACCACTGGGATTGGTAGTGTGAAAGGCAGTTTCACTGTCTCATGCAATTAGAAGCTAATTGGAGAGAGATGAAGAATGAATGGAAGATGAGAAATTAGAGAGTAACTAGAGATGATTGCTTTTAATAAGCCTTGCTATGCTGCCCTGGCCGATGGCTCAGTGGATTGACACCAGACTGTGAACCCAGGGGTCACTGGTTCGATTCCCAGTCAGGTCACATAACCAGGTTGCAAAGCCAGGTCTCCAGCCAGGTCTGTAGCTGGAGATAGGTGAAAGGCAACCATACATTGATATTTCTCTCCTTTCTTCCTCCTTTTCCTTCTCTCTGAAAATAATGAATAAAGTCTTTTAAAAAATAAAAATAAAAAAATTTTTGCTGTGAACGAGACTCTAGAAATGGAATGATACCAGAAGGGAGGAGGTGGAGTCAAAAGAGGTTTGTTTTTTCTTTTTATGCTTTTTTAAAATTGGGAAATACCAAAGCTTATTTATGTGCTGATTGGAATGATCTTCTAAAAAGGAAAATTATTGATGATCTAGGAAAAGAATGGTTAATTGTAGAGTCAATCCCTTGAGTTGGTGCTGGTGGGATAGGATGGACAGCACAAGCTGAGGGATTGCCCCTTTCTAAGAGCAGGGATTCAATTATGTGTTATGATTGCACATGCCTCCCCCCTCAGTATTACTGGACCTCTTGAAAATGTTAATCTTTCTCTAACCACTGATTTTCTTTTGTACTATATCTTACATGTTCTTTCAGAAGAATTAATTCTTTTTTTTTTTTTTTTTCAATGTATGGTTGCTTTTCACCTGCTTCCAGCCACAGACCTGACTGGAGACCTGGTTTGCAACCTTGTTATGTGCCCTGGCTGGGGAATCGAACCTGCGACCTTTGGGTTTGCAGGCCGGCGCCTTATCCACTGTGCTACCAGCCAGGGCTCCAGAAGAATTAATTCTATATAAGGCTTAGCCTGAAGCAGCTGGTGATGTTTAACATCGATTTCAATTTTTGTGCCAACAGGTGAAGCAAAAAATTTATTGCCATATCTTGGACCCAACAAAATGAGAGATTGTTTCTGCACCATTAATTTGGATCAGGAAGAAGTTTATCGTACCCAAGTTGTTGAAAAATCTTTAAGGTTTGTAAAAATTGGTAAATTATCATCCATTTGATATATATTGATATATATATTTTTAGTAATAAATTTTATATGCTTTCCAGACTTCATTGGAAAGACTTTTCTTCACGTGAAACTTATTTTTCATTCTGAATTTAATTTTAGAATTATAGAATCTCGGAGTTTGAAGGAGCTTAATGGTCATTGAGCTGGACAAGCTGCCTTATGCATGTTTCCTTTTGACAATTGTCTGTGACAGGTGGTTATCTGGCATCTGCTTGATAACGTACCAGTGACCAAGGAATTTATTGCCTCCTAAGCAGCCTGTTTAGTCTTGGAACTATTCTGACTCTTACAAAGCAATTATTTTTAGTTGATTAATGTTTAATAAATGAAGAGCATACTATAGGCCAAGAACTTGCTGGGTGCTATTTATTAACACATCCATGAGAACAAGATAGACAGTGCTTTCATGTGGCTTTTCATTGCCTCAAAATGTGTCTTCCTCTTAATTGTTCTTAATTCTGTCCCTTGGATTTCTGGAGACCATGATTTGTCCATCCTTTACATGATAATCAAGTTTTTTTAAACAACCGTACTATACCTCAGTTTATTCTTGAGGCTAAATTTTGCCCATTTGTTGGAACTTTTCTCAAACTATATAATTTTATTTCTCTTGAAAATAATTTCTTAGAGTTTGTACAAGTCATTTAAGGAATTATCTCTTCAGTAGAGTTCTCATTTTTAAAAGTGGTGTAACAGCACTGTCAGAATATAATAGTAAATACTAACTTGTAAAATTAAAGTGTGCTACCTCTGCCCTGTAATAGTGTTTGTGGCCATTCTAGTGCAGAGCTGTGCTGGAAGGATACAGTCTCGTTCAGATATCAAAGTCAAAACAAGGACATCAGGAGTGGTAGGAATGAACATGTGGTAGATAAAATATTGAGTATCATGACTAATGTAAATTCTGTGCCATGTGTGTATTTTATGCTCTGATTTTTTTTTTTTTAAGATTTTATTTCATTATTTTTAGAAAGAGGGGAAGGGAGAGAGGCAGAGAGGGGGAGAGACATCAATGTATGGTTGCCTTTCACCTGCCTTCAGCCACAGACCTGACTGGAGACCTGGTTTGCAATCTGGTTATGTGCCCTGGCTGGGGAATCGAACCTGCAAC
The DNA here is from genome assembly GCA_004026585.1 of Noctilio leporinus. Classification (NCBI taxonomy): domain Eukaryota; kingdom Metazoa; phylum Chordata; class Mammalia; order Chiroptera; family Noctilionidae; genus Noctilio; species Noctilio leporinus. The sequence continues at coordinate 228,850 of PVIW01001791.1, forward strand.
CTTTGGGTTTGCAGGCCGGTGCCTTATCCATGCTCTGTTTTTTATATCTTTTTCTTCATACTCGCCTTTTTTCTCTCGTTTTCCCCTTTATATCTTAATTGTCAATATTTATAATTTTGAATGTCTATTAAGATTCTTTATAAGAAAGATATTGTATAAAGCTGAAAATACTTTAGTTACTCAAAAAGATTGAAAGTAATACACTTCACATCTTTAGTCATAAATTACCTGCCCCTGTTGTATTAGAATTATAGTTATTTGTATTATAAATGATGAAACTGAGTCACCAAAAGGCTGAATAATTACTTCCTATAATGAAGTTTGAAGCAAAACTAAGACTGAGACCTGAAACTATTTAAATCTCAATGTGTTAATATATGCTGATTCCAAATCACACAAAAATCAGTGATACACAAAACTAATGGTTGTCCATAAATTGCATACTTGGGATAGTTTCTAATATGTGATGTTGTAAATGAGTAACTAAAACTAGCTTACTTTTTTTAATCCTTAACTTTTTTAGATATTTATGTTGAGAAAAATGAAATGATAAAACAATTATTTTTATCCATCTTAAATTATTTTTTTAGATGCATAGCAACTTAGGAGATAACTTTAAAGCTAGCACTGGTTACCCTAGATCATTCAATACAGACTAGTTAGACTAGGTGCTTCTTGGATTCCAGGTGCCCCATAGCATTTTGTCTTATGGAATAGTATGAAAGAATCTATAATAAAAATTCTTGCTTACCTTTGGTTCATTTCAATATTTTCTACGTTTGTAGAAAATTGTTTTGATAATTTGTTGTGATAAGCTATTAAGTCAAAAAAAGTTAGTAGATACCACTTTAATCTTTTGTGGGTTCTGGATGGTACAATTTTCTATAGGTAGTCTGGAGATAGAATTTTTATAATGGGTAAGTGGGAGTCACATAGATAATCCATAGTTCCTAAATCTCTACCTCACTCAAATACTTTAAAAAAGTAGGTGGTTTATAAACAAACTGAGTAACAGCAGGTACTGCTTGTGCCTTTTCTCCACACTAGGAATTTTTGTGCCTTTTCTCCACACTAGGAATTAGGTGGTTTATAAACAAACTGAGTAACAGCAGGTACTGCTTGTGCCTTTTCTCCACACTAGGAATTTTTGTGCCTTTTCTCCACACTAGGAATTTCCTTAGGAGTCATATGTGTGATCATAGTGGTAATAAACAGTAGAATATATTTTTTTTCACCAGTCTAAATTGTTCTTTTATTTGAAACTTGTCATGTTTATAAATTTTGTAATTTGTCATGATTACATTATAACTTTAAAAAAATATTTTTTATTTATTATTTTTAGAGAGAAGGGAAGGGAGAGAGGCAGAGAGGGAGAGTAACATCAATGTGTGGTTGCCTTTCACCTGCCTCCAGCTACAGAGCTGGCTGGAGACCTGGCTTGCAACCTTTGGGTTTGTAGGCCGGCACCTTATCCATGTGCTACCAGCCAGGGCTAGAATATTATTTTTAAAACTATGTAAGTCTAGTCATTGCTTCTTACCACCTTTGTTGAAAAGTTTTCTTCAAATGGATTGACTAATTTATTTATTTATAAAATAAAAATGTGTGGGCACCCAGATATGGATATTGTTGAGATTGATATAATACAGTGATACAGATTACTTAATGAATAATTCTCATGGTATTTTTATTTGGCTTATTTGAATGTGGATATATAAAAGAAAATCTCCGTTTTAAAATTGTTTCTAAAATGATACAAAGGGGGAAAATACCTAAACGTCTCATACCTTTACTTAATCGTTGTTTTCATACTGATTTTTATGTTGAGACTAATTAGAAGGCAGATTTGTTATTTTGAAGGAAGACTAATTAGTTATTTTGACAAACTTAACTTTTAAGAGTTCAGTTTGGTTATATTTGACATGAAAAAAATATTGACAAAAGTTGACCAGGCATTAATTAGAACAGCTGAAAAGCTAAGTCAAATGTTTTCTGGATAAAGTGGAAAATGATGCCTTGAGAGCACTTTACTTTGTATTTTATCTTTAAGTTGTGAGATTCTAGAGAGATTGCACTTTGTTTTTTTAGCTAACTTTTCTCAGGAGAGAGGAACTCTTGACAAGATGTTCATAGCATTTCAAAGATTCCTGTCTTCATAGAATTTAAGTTCTTAGAATGTCTGGCCAAGATGGAGGCGTAGGTAGACATGTTATGTCTCCCTCACAACTCGAAGGAATTTATATCTACCTCAAAACTAACTAAATAAAAACAATGCAGGAATTTCAGAAAATTGAACTACATGGAAATGCAACAAAGGAAGAAGTAAACAAATACTCAGCCAGATAGGTAGGAGGAGTGGAGCTGGGGAGGAGAGCAGCAGTAGCAGCACTGAAGCTGAGGCTGCAGCGTAAAGAGCTGTCATACATTTAAATCTAGGAAGTGGTCCTAGGTCCAGACACTGCAGCCCATGGTTCCAGTGCCAGGACAAATTGAGCCACATTGCTTCTGACTGAAAACTGGTGGGGATTGGGGCAGAGGAAGAAACTGCCAGTCTCAGTGGGCAAGCAGCATTGTTCCCACTTAGATGGCTCACCCACATAAAGTGCCACAACTGGGTGAAAACAGATCACCCTACACTGACCTATTCCTAAGGCTCCGCCCAGTACAGTGTAACAAGTGCAATAACGTAACAAGAACTACCTAAAACACAGAGGCAAACACGGAAGCTGTGAAGCTGAGGAGACAAAGTATGGCCCAGAAGAGGGAGCAGATGAAGGTTCCAGTGGGAGAACTAAGAGATGAGGAGACAGCCACCTCACAGATGCAGAGTTCAAAAGTCTGGTGATTAAGATGCTCACAGACTTGACAGATATACTTAAATACAACAAACACAGAAAGGAAGAAGTGAAGGCTAGACTATGTGAAACAAAGAAAAATCCACACGAAACCAAGGGTGAAGGGAAGGAAACCAGGTTTCAAATCAATGATTTGGAACATAAGGAAGAAATAAAACAACCAACATAGAAAGAGGAATCAAGAAATGAAGAAGAATGAGGAGAGGCCTAGGAACCTCTTGGGACAACTGTAAATGTGCTAATATCTGAAGCATACGGGTGCCAGGAGGAGAAAAGGAAGAGCAAGAAGTTGAAAACTTACATGAAAAAATAATGAAGGAAAACTTCCCTAATTTGGTGAAGGAATAGACATACAAGTCCAGGAAGCATGGAGAGTCCCTAACAAGCTAGACCCAAGGAGGACCACACCAAGACACATTATAATTAAAATGTCAAAGGTTAAAGATAAAGAGAGAATCTTAAAAAAGCAAGAGAAGAAAAGAGAGCTACCTACAAAGGGGTCTGGTCCCTATAAGACTAAGAGCTGATTTCTCAAAAGAAACTTTGCAGGAAAGAAGGGCCTGGTAGGAAGTATCCAAAGTGATGAAAAGCAAAGACCCATAACCAAGATTACTCTATCCAGCAAAGCTATCAGAATGGAAGGGCAGATAAAGTGCTTCCCAAAGTAAAGCTAAAGGAGTTCATCATCACCAAGCCATTCTTGTATGAAATGTTAAAGGGACTTACTTAAGCAAAAGGAGATCAAAATTATGAATATTAAGAAGACAACAAACTCACTACTATCAACAACAGAATCTAAAAAATAAAAACTAAACAGACAACCAGAGAGGGCACAGAATCAACAATATGGGGAACATTTGGAGGGATGTCAGCTGGGAGAGGGGAAGGGAAGAAAGATAAAGGCACAGGGATTAAGAAGCATAGTTGGTGGGTGCAGAATAGACAGGGAGATGTTAAGAATAGTAAAGAAAAAGTAAAGCCAAAAAATTCACATGCATGGCCCAAGGACATGAACTAAGGTGGATAGGATTACTGAAGGGAGGGGGTGCTGAGAGAGGGGAACAAAGGGAAAATAAATTGGGACAAATGTAACAGCATAATCAATAAAAAATAAAGTTACAAAATAGTATTCTTAAAGTGCACTTAATCAAAATAAGCTGTTTCATAGGAGAAACTCTTAGGCAAAGGTTTTTTACTTAGGATGCAAAAAAGTACTAATCATAAAAGATTTGATAAACCAGGTTTCATCAGAATCTCAGCCTTCTGTCTGCTCTTCAACAGACACTGTTAAGAAAATGAAATTGCAAGCCACAACTGGGAGAAAATATTCTGACAAAAAACTTGTATCCACAAGTTATTAAAAAGAAGAAGAAGAAAGACAACCCATTTAAAATATGTGGAGAAAACCCAAACATGTATTTCCCAAAAGAAGATAGACAAATGGCCAACAAGCACATGAAAAGATATTTCAACACCATTAGTCATCAGGGAAATGCCTTTTATTTTTCTTTCTTTCTTTTTCTTTTTTATTTTAGAGAGAGAGGAAGTGAGGGAGAAAGAGAAACGTCAATGTGTGGTTGCCTCTCATGCACCCCCAACTGGGTATCTTGCAATCCAGGCATGTGCCCTGACTAGGAAACAAACTGGGGACCCTTTGGATTACAGGCTGGTTACTCAATCCACTAAACCATACCAGCCAGTGTGGAAATGTCACTTTTAAGCCATTTTTGTCAGTACAGATTATTTTTCAAAAGCGTTTAATCTTTGTTTTATTTTTTTCCATTACTGTTTAATCCCCTTATACTTGTCACTATAGATTCTTGAATATGTTTCAAGATAGAAATCAGATCACTGGTTCCTGTGACAGTATGGAGGGATAACTTTCTGGGGAGATAGAAATGTTCTATATTTTGATTGGAGTAGAGGTTACAGAGGTATATAAACTTATGTCACATTTATTAGATAGCTAATTTTAAAAAAGACTTTCAATAGCAAAAGTTGACAATGATGTGGAGTAACTGGAGGTCTCATGTTGAAAACAGTTTGACAGTTTCTTACAAATTAAAATTTCACCTGTCATTTAATCCAGCAATTTCATTCTTAGTTACCTAACCATAAGAATTGGAAGCTCATGTTCAGGAAAAGCCTTGTGTAAAAATGTTCATGATAACTTAATTTTTAATAGCCCACACTGGAAAGAACTCAAATGACATCATTAGGAGAATGGATTGTGTTATACTCATAAATGAAGTATGAAGCAATTAAAGCAAATGAACTAATACACATAGAAAACGAGAAAAAAACCTCATGGATATTAAGCTTAGTGAAAGAAGCTGGATATGAGTACATACTGTTTGATTCCATTTGTATGAAATTCTACACCAGATCTATCCATAAGGATAGAAATCAAATCACTGGTGACCTGTGGCAGGTGTGGAGGGATAACTGCAGAAGAGCAAAAGGGAACTTCCTGGGGATATAAAAATGTTACCATATCTTAGTTGAGATGGACACTGCAGTTTATCAACTGATCAAAAATCAGTAATTTTTATACTTTAAGTTGAATTTTGTTGCATGTAATTTATATAGTAATATAAGTTGATTTAAAAATAACCTGTTTTAATTTTGAAAGTTTATTATTTATTTTAAAGATTTTACTCATTCTTTTCAGAGAGAGGGGAAAGGGGTGGGGAGGAAGAAAGGGAGGGAGAGAAACATCAATATATATGGTTGCCTTTCACCTGCTTCTAACTGGGGACCTGGCTGGAAAACTGGCTGGAAACCTGGCTTAAAACCAGGGTATGTGTTCTGGCTGGGAATTGAATTAGTGACACTTGGGTTCGCAGGCTGGTGCTCAAATCCAGAGCCTTGAAAATATATTTTAAAGTAATATTTTACATAATATTACCCACTTTAGGTGTAATATTTTATGGTTGATATAGCTTTGCATATTTTGGAGTGATGAAGACACTATTCTCAGTTCTCATTTGTGTCTACTTAAGGTGAGCATGACCCTAGGCAATTGCTGAGTCTTCTGTTCCCATGATTCCTGAAAAGCTATTTGTTCAGCACTCAACCTGGCAATTGAGTTTCTTTCTGAGTTCAGTTTGGTTTATACAGGACTTAGTTGCTCTCAGTGTAGAGAATTATTTTGGAGCTTTTGAAGCTTTTCTTATGGTATTTTAGTGTGTCACTTAATTTTTTTATTGCAAATATTATTTGAGGACACTGTTAAATTTAAAATAATGAGCTTTCTCCCTTTTCTCTCTAGCCCATTTTTCAGTGAAGAATTTTACTTTGAGATTCCAAGAACTTTCCAGTATTTGTCTTTCTATGTTTATGATAAGAATGTTTTACAAAGAGACCTTCGTATAGGTATGTACTATCCATAACTATCTTTAATCACAACATTGGTGTTTATGTTAATTCTTTCTCTAAGTATAGAGTGTTGAAAACATTGGTATAATAAATGCTCAACATTTTAATCTTTTCATCTATTTATTTATTTATTTTTCAATGTATGGTTGCCTTTCACCTGCCTCCAGCTATGGACCTGGCTGGAGACCTGGCTTGCAACCTGGTTATGTGCTCTGACTGGGGCTCGAACCAGTGACCCCTAGGTTTGCAGGTTAGCGGCTCTCCACTGAGCCATCAGCCAGCACTTAAATGCTCAACATTTTTAACCCTCTTCTGGTCTTCATGTTTATTTGTAAATCTGATTTTTAATATAATTCCTCCTTGTCATGGTGTCTTATTTCCGTAGTACCTGATGGGTCCCTTTCCACAGTATGCTTGTTCATCAGTTTGTTGTTTAATGTCTAGGTTCTCTAGTTTAATACGATATTTATGAAGCAGAGGTTGTCACTTGCAAAGTGCCTTACATTTAATACATGTTGAGTGCATATTAATGTTGAATGCTTCAAAGAATGTTTTATACAAAGATCACAGATATGGTCCCTGCAAAGAACATCTGTTTTGAAAGTTTTTCTAATAGAAGTAATTAATTCCATTTAATCTGGTCATAATATTTTCTGTTGTATTGGTGACTAGTAACTCTTTCTTAAATAATTATCTGAGGCTGGGTGGACTAAAACAAAGCTAAGTGGCCACATATGTATCATATTTATGATCTTTGTATCAGTATCTATTTTAATAACAGGTAAAGGTCTATAATTTATATGTATTATTCTCTCCCTTTTTCGTATCCTGAATTTCACCATCTGCATTTCTTCTTTCTGATTTGAAATTGTTCAAGTCTCCTACAATTTAAATGATAAAGTTTTATTGACTTAGTTCTCTTAACTACCATCTGATTTATTTCTCCTTTGCTATTGAACTCTGTAACAAATGGTTTCTATCCTTCTACTTATTTATTTTTAAATCTCTGTAATCTGGCTCCTACATTTTTCTGACAAACCTTTTTCAAGTCTGCAAAAATCATTTTAGGGAAAATCAGCCTCTTAAAAACATTTTTTCATAATTATAAAACTATTACATAATCCTAGTGACTGGTAGTGATTCTGCATAGGAATAACTACAGTTAATAATTTGTGTGTTTCTTCCCATTCTTTATTCCATGCCACATTCAGTTTTTTCCTTTTCACTTAATATCCTGTGTTAGTAAATACCTTAAAAAATACTTGTTATGTAATAGTTTTTTGTATAGACATGTATTATTTTAACCACTTCTTTGCTGGTAAACATTTATGCTTCCAGATTTTTTGTGCTGCTGTGAACATCCTTCTGCATACATTCTTGCATGTCCATTTTTCTTAGGATAATTTTTTTAATTGATTCTTTTTTTTTTTAAAGATTTTATTCATTATTTCCAGATAAAAGGGTAGGGAGGGAGGAAGAAAGAGAGAGAAACATCAATGTATGGTTGCCTCCAGTTACGGACCTAGCAGGAGACCTGGCTTGCAACCTGGTTGTGTGCCCTGACTGGGAATCGAACCAGCGACCTTTGGGTTTTCAGGCTGGTGCTAATCCACTGAGCCACCAGCCAGGGCTTAGGACAAATTTTTAGAAGTGAAAATACTGAGGCAAAGGGTATGACTATTTTCAGGGTTTCTTCTATATATTTTTTTACATTGGCCCCAAAAGCATTGTACAAACTTACAGCCCCCGACCCCCAGATGTAACATGGGCATACCATTTCATACCTTGTAATGGTTAGATCTTATTCATTGGGAAAAAAATCTAACTTGATAGGTGAAAAATTTTTTTAACTTGCATTTTCCAGATTATCAGTGAATTTGGGGGATTTTTTACATGTGTTAGATTTTTTAAGAGTTCGTTGTTCATTTTTCACTTTTTTTTTTTTTTTCTGGAGTTAAATATTTTATTTATACTTACCCATATTTGTATGTTAAATGTGTTAGCTTTTGTCAGGTATACTTATAGCAAATACTTTTTCTGTCTCAAAAGACAGTTTTCCCATTCTCATCTGTTTCTGTGTGACATTTGACTCCTGATAGCCTGGGAAAAGACAGTTTAATGACATTGTATTTTCCTAGTTGTCATTCTTCTGACTTTTTTTTAAAGATTTTATTTAGTTTTAGAGAAAGGGGAAGGGAGGGAGATAAGAGAAAGAAAGAAACATCAATGTGTAGTTGCTTCTTGTCCCCTCCCAACTGGGGACTTGGCCTGCAACCTACGCATGTGCCCTGACTGGGAATTAAACCAACAACTCTTTGGTTCACAGGCCAGCTCTCAATCCATTGACCCACACCAACCACTTGCTTCATCCACAGTACAACTACTCTCAAAATGTCAAGGTAGACATCAGCAGTCATTTTCCAGCCTTGAGGAAACAGATTCAGGGTCATTCATGATATCTCCTTCACTGCTGACAACACCTAACATCATCACTGTAGCAGGAAATTTCGTTTTCATGACTATTGGAACTTCATTAACATTCTCACAGAGCCACCTGTTGTTTCTTCTGTTGACTATTTGGTCCTGCCGAAACTTCTTTTCATTGAAGAAGAAAATTAGAGGAATTTTTTCTTGGGATTTTTCAATGTTGTTAGCAGTTTCCTTGCTTTTTTCAAAGCCCCTTTCCTTTGTCTGCTGTGTCATAAACTGGCCTCTTCTGAGAATATATGATCTGTATCTGATATCTTCAGCAATAATCTTGCAAACTGTTGCGTCCAACAGTTCTCTTGCTATGGAGCTCGTTGACTTTCCTGGATCAACATTCACTAATGATTCTGTGTACATTATCTGGACTTGTGCGATCTTTGCATACCTTATGCAAGTTCCTTGGTGTGGCGACATCAGGATCAGCATCATACACCTTCTTCATGTTGTAAACTGTAGGTAAAGGGATGTTATTGAAGTCTACAATTTCCTTAGCAGTTAGTTCACCCTGCACGCAGTCCAGAAACTATGGTTATTCTAACATTGTATTCCTTCAACATGATGGTTGCTCTCAGAATTTAGTACTTTATTTTTTAAAGATTTTTATTTATTAGTTTTATAGAGAGGGGAAGGGGGAGAGGCAGAGAGGGAGAGAGACATCCATGTGTGGTTGCCTTTCACCTGCCTCCAGCTACGGACCTGACTGGAGACCTGGCTTGCAATCTGGTTATGTTGCCTTGGTTGGGAATCAAACCAGTAACTTTTGAGTTTGCAGGCTGGTGCCTTATCACTGTGCCACCAGCCAGGGCTTATAGTTTATAATTTAGAATAGAGGAAGGCTAAAGGCAGGGAGATCTACCAGTAGACTATTCCCAAATGAGATGAATAGGTTGATGGCAGTGGAAATGTGAATGAGGAAATGTACTTCACAGGAGTAGCTTCAAATAAGATTTAGGGATTGTTAAGAAGAATAAAGTAAACGGAGAAGCCAAGGAACTTTATATTATATGCATGACACATGGATGTGAACTAAGGGGGGCATTGCCGGAAGAAACAGAGTACTGGGAGGAGGGAGGCGAAGGGGGGGAAAATTAGGACAACTGTAATAGCAAAATAAATAAAATATATTTAAGGGAAAAAAAAGAGTTAGAGACTAAGGGGAAAAGAGGATATGAGAGGGAAAAGAGTTCAGAGAATGTCAGTATGACTGTCATTCATTAACTGATAGAAGGAACACAGCAAAAGCAGGTTTGAGTGGGGGTTGGGAAAGGGAGGGGATGACTTTGGTTTCAAACAAGTTAAATTTGTATTACCTGGGGAACATCTTTGGTTGACTGTTGGGAATGCAGATCTGAAGCTTAGAGAAAAGAGCTGGCGGTGTGGATTTAAGTGATACTTGAAGCCTTCCCCTGGAATGAATGAAATTTCCTCAGGAGAAGAAGATAAGGAGTGTGTTGCAAGGAAAATGAGGCTTCAGTGAAGATTGATTGGGTGTTTCAGGAAGGTAGAAAGAGATAAGAGAAATTAATATCACTGAAGGCTAGGAGATCTTTTAATGTCAACAACTAGAAAGAAGTAGAGTAGGATGAGGATTGGATAGAGGCTGTTGGTGATTATTAGAGACATGTGAGAATATCTGTTGATTGTCATGTATTTTTAAGAAAATATTTTGTAATTTTTATTATGTACATATAACATAGTTATATAGTATTTTTTGAAAAGGCCTTTAGTTGAGATTTATAAGTATAATTTCCAAAATTTGCCTTTGTTTTGTGTGTGTGTGTGTGTGTTTTCAAAGTAAAATATCAATCTTAAGTAAAAAAATTTTTTTGTAGATTGGTATAAGAAAATTATAACTTGGTATAAGAACTTTTTAAAAATAAGTTTATTATTAATAAATAAAATTTATATATCTAGTGGGAATTTTTTTCCTTTTACACATAAGAGTTTTTATTAAACACAGTAACATATGTATCCTTTAATTTAAAGTTGGAAAATGGCCTTGCTGTTTTTATTTATAAATACTGGGTTGACCAATAAGGTTTTTTTGTTTTTTTCCCCATAAGATGGCTCTAGCAGTTCTTCATTGCCTTTAGCTATTTTTGAAACAATTTTGTTAAACTATATTGTGATAGCTGTCATATCAGCATGCATTAAAAAAAAAACTTAACAAAAGTTGATGAATTTTTGTATGGCCATTTGAATATTGAAGATGGAAGAAAATACACAACACTTTCAGTGTTATTATGCTTCATTATTTCAAGAAAGATAAAAACACCACTGAAATACAAAGATTTGTGTATGTGTGAAGAAGGTGTGGTGACTGATCAAATGTGTCAAAAGTACTCTGAAGTTTTGTGCTGGAGATTTTTTATTGGACTATGCTCCACAGTCAAGGTGAAGTTGATAGTGATCAAATCAAGACATTAATTGAGAACAATCAACATTCTATCACGTGGGAGATGGCTGACGTTCTCAAGGTATCTAAATTAATAAAGTTATTGGTGAAAATGAAGAATGTGTCTTTTATTTTACGGAAAATACTAAATGAACCTTTTGGCCAACCCAATATTTATATTTTTGTAGTTCAACATATTTTCTTTTGTCATTAACTCATAAAGTTAGTTTATTTATCTTTATGTTTTGAGCTATAAGAAATTGAATTCCCAAAATTATTTTATAACTCTTGAGTTTCCAATTGTAGATTAAATAGTGCCATAGCATTTTCTGGAAATGAAATTTGAGCTAGAGATCTGAGAATGTGTACTGGTTGAATATAATTAAGAGCTTATTTTTGTTTTTAGTTGTAAAGTAACATGTGGATATTTTTCTTTCTGTAAAATAATTATAGCATTATAGATAATCCTAATTAATTTTGACCACTGACCTTCCCCTTCTAATCCTTTTCCCAGAAGTAATAACTTGTCAATATGGAGCATGTTTTCATATAGGCATCTTTTTTTTTTTTTTTTAACCTTTCTTTTTAATAAAAGATTATTTTTTAGAGAGAAGGTCAGGGGGAAGAAAGGGAGCAAAACATTACTGTATGGTTGCCTTTCACCTGCCTCCAGCCATGGACCTGGCTGGAGACCTGGCTTGCAACCTGGTTACGTGCCCTGGCTAGGAATCAAACCAGTGACCTTTGGGTTTGCAGGCTGATGCCTTTCTACTGAGCCACCAGCCAGGGCTACATATAGGTATCTTATATGCCAGGAGCAGTTAGTGCAAAAATTGATTAGGGGTTAATTAAAAATTAGAGACTTAGGAACCATTTTACAAAAAGAAAGGAAATTGTAAAATGGAGGCTTTAAAAGTGTAATATATTATCTTAAGGTATATACAGTGCATGGGTGACAAACACAAGGCCCCCAGGCCAAATCCAGTCCTCCACCTTGTTTTATCTGGCCCAGCAACCTTGTTCCTACCCACCTCGCTTAACTATTAAGGAGTAGTTACATTTATACAGTCCTAACATTACATTTGGCACTTTGAAGGCAACTGTGAGGCTGATGTTGCCCCTCAGTGAAAATGAGTTTGACATCCCTGGATAGTGTCTTAAAATTTGAGAAAAAGACAAAAGAAAAACTGTATGTAAGAATGTACATATATTTCCATTTCCAGTGAAGATCCTAATAACATTAAAATTAAAACACATATTTTACCTCCTAATGTGTATTTTGAAGTTATTTTAGTTTTCAGAGGGACCTAGGTTCAAACAAACTGTGGTGCCTTAGTAGACTTTGGCAACTTTTTTTTCTTTCCCCTGGGTTCAGAACAATATTTGATAAGAGAATTTTACTAGAATATTGGAGATGTGAATTCCAGTAATGACTATCAGTAACTAGCTCTATAGACTCAAATAAGTCACTGTACTTCCTTAGGCCTACTTCATCTATAAAATAAGTCTAAATTTCAGATAGTTCTTTGAATTATAATTTGTGCTGGCATTTAGCTCTTAAGTCGAACTTACTGTTTAAAGTTTACCTAAGACTACACTTTGGTGTCTGTTTACATGGTACTGTTTCAGTTACCTATTTCTATGTAACAAACCACTCCAGTACTTAGTGGTTTAATATAGCAACCAGATATTGTTTATGGTGCTATAGGTTGTCAAATTGGGCAGATCCAAACTGTGTGGTTCTTCTGCTGGCCTCACCTGGGGTCACTAATGAGCAGTTATCTGGGAGATTGGGCTGAACAGTCTGACTCATGTGTGTGGTGGTTAGTGGTGGCTATTATCTAGTCCTTCCTCTCCATGTGGTGTCAGGATTCCAAAAGGGTAACCACTATTGCATAGGTACTTATTAAGCCTCTGCTTGTATCACATCTGATGTCCCTTTGGCAAAAACAAGTGACATGGCCAACCCACAGTCTATGTTGGAGAGGACTGCACAGTGGCATACACCAAGGAGGCCATTAATGTACCAATCTACCACAGAGACCAAACTTTATCCACCTAAACCCCAGACTCTGAGGCATCATAATACTTGCCATTGGCTGAATTGCTGTTGTTGATTAAGTTGTTAAGTCTTCTGGACCTTTTCATCTTGTATAGGCAGTCACATGTGTCACTACTTTTATCTACTCTTTCAGCCATTACTTCTGGTGCCCAATGAGAAATGGGATTGTTGAGATTTTGTCAGTTGTTAATCTTTATCAGGATGAAATTTCTAATAATATACCTAAAATTGGAGCCCAAATATAAACAGTATTTACAGATGGCAAGAAAAGGCTGCATAGAAGTGGTGCTGACCAACAAAGATGGTTTGTTGCCCACAGTTACTTCATTTCTTTTTGTGTTTCCTCCTTGTTTTAAGGGACTAATAGAGCATCTGGGTTTTGTGTACGTGTGTGTATACGAGGTCTGTCTATAAAGTGTCCAGCCATGGAATATGAAAAATAGAGATGTTTATTAAAGAAGATACAAGAAATATTGTACATAGGGCAATGATCCCTCAGTCCCCTTCAAAGTAGGCACCTTGGGTCTTCACACAGTTCTCCCAATCACCATCAGCTGCCCTGTTGTATTTTCCTGAATCTCATCAACAATCTGAAATCTTTTCTCTTTTAAAGGTGATAATTGGTTTTGGGAAAAGGCAGAAGTTGAAGAATGCCAAATCTGGGCTGTAGGGGAACTGAGTCACCTAGGTGGTTTGATGTTTCACCAAAAAACTCTGTATGAGATGTGATGTGTGGTTGTCATGATGAAGCTGCCAATCACCAGCTGGCCATAGCTGCAGCCTTCTGAATCATCTGAATAGTTTCTGTGGAGAAATGTTCAAGCTTAATGCAGATTTGATGCAAATTTGTTGCTCTATTTGCTCAGTTACTTTGAATGTGACATCTATACAGTACATGCTCACTCAGTGGCATTCTACCCCCTCGCTGACTAGTACAGCGAAGTCATCATTGTTCATGCATACCCATTTCAGTCTACTCCCCATGGCTGCCAGGTTACATCGATGTCACACAAAGTATTCTTGTTATATTAACAATGGCTGGACTTTTTCCGGACAGACCGCTTTCTGTTAATGAGTTTATCAGGACAGTGAGGAAATGAAATATCACCTACAAATAACTTATTGTGTAGTTTGTTCCTGGGTGATTTTTTTTTCTAAGGTTGGTGATTTCATGGCTAGTGAAATAATGAATTAATTTGTTTAAAGCAGTGAACAATAAGCTAAAACAATCTTTGGGACCATTAGAAGCACAGAACAGGTTTTTAAGATCATTAGAGCTAAAAGTTGTTTCTAATACAGGGGAGGTAAATGAGAGGTAATAAACAGCCCAAGATCACATAGCTAACTAGTATCAGAATTGACACTATGCTACTAAATAAATGTTTGTGTTGGCAGGAGCATGGACCAGGGATGTCTTGGTTTTGAAATTTGGCTTAGTACTTGTTAGTGGACAGGTTTGTAACTTGTTAAGCTTTCTTTGTCTGTAAGGTGGTGACTATACTCTCTACACCCAAGATTGTTATGAAGATTAAACAGAGATATGTAAGAATGTCTACTATCTGGTAAATGTTTAGTAGGGTGCTGGCTTTATTTTCAGTTCAGTGCTCTTTCTGCTGTATTAGGCTGTCTGCCTTTCACAATCAGTTATTGTCATCTATCCAAATTAACTAGGGGTAGCTCAAAACAACAAGAAAGAATGGTGGACTTTAATGTATTTGTATTTTCAGAAACTTGTCCTTCCCATGTCTGTACCTTTCCTTTCCCTCTTCTACATCCCCTTGCCCTTACCCCTCCCACCTTTTTCTCTTTCTCCTATTCATTCCTTCATTATCTCTCTCTTTCCCCTCCCCTACTTCCTTTCCCCCTTGTTTGATTTCCTAGGACTGGTGACTTTTTTCATATTATACTATCTATTAAAGTGCTGAACATGTTGCAGGTATTGTAATACTTAATGACTTCAAATATTTTCTTTATTTTCCTCAGTCATTCCTACATAACATTTTCTCTGACTTCTTGGGATCGTGTACTCTTCCTTGCTTCTTCAGACTGACTAGTGTCATGCACCTTATTCTTTACATTTCAGAAACTGACATCTTAAAAAGTTTGATAAGAATAAGAGCTGGCAATAGAATTGTAAGTTTCTCTCAGTTTATGAATGGTTTATTTATGTAGCTGGTCAGAGAAGGGTTTCTCTCTCAGAAGACAAGAACCATTCAACTCTTTCATGACATTAAGTACCATGGATACCCAGGATATGAAATAGGAGGAAAAGGATACTTCCTTCTGGGATTTTTTTTTTTCCAACCTGTGAACCTTAAGAGAGGGTTCTCTTCTGGTAAAGGGCAACTGTAAGAAAAGATGTATTTCCAGTGATACGGAGTTGTGAGTCATAAACAGAACTAGATTTCTGTTAATAGTCTTTAGATGCATTATTGGTTAAACACACTGATTAGGGGAGTCTGGAAATCTAATCACCATTTAAAAAACAGTGCCATTGTGATTATTTGTTGAATGAGTAAATTAATCAAACCAGTAAACTTCTAAATAAACTTTTTTAAAGACCCTATTTTTAAGTTGGGGTTTTGCTTTACTAATATTTGTATATATTACATGTACACATGTGTACATCTATGTATATACATATTCAAAAATTATCTGTGGAACCAAAAATTCTGAAAATTGTAAAATAGGGATCTTAACCAGGACTATAGCAATGAGTTTCTGGATGGTGGATAAACTCTTAAAATTAGATGCTAGATAATACGCATTTTTTTCTGGGGAGAGGACACAAAAGATTCATAGATTTATACTAAGATATTTTTAAATTTTTTAAATTTAATTTTATTGTTAAAAAATAAATAAATAAAATAGAATTCTCTCCAACTCTAAACATTTTTTCAAAATTTTATTATTGTACAGATTACGTTCATCCCATTCCCTTCCCCTGCTCCCTGCAACCCCCACCAAAGTCAATCTCACTTGTTGTCCATATCCATGGGTCATCCATGCTAGTTCGTTGATTAAACTGCTCCCCTTCTTTGCCTCCTCCTCCCCCTCCCCTCTGCCTACTACTGAAGGTCTATTCATTGTACTCATGTTTCTGGTTTTGTTTTGCTTGTTTGTTGTTTTCCTCATTAGTATCCTGTAATGGGTGAGATCATATGGTATTTGTCTTTTCACTGACTGGCTTATTTCAGTAAGCATAATTCTCTCCAGTTCCATCCATGTTGTTGTAAAAGGTAGGAGCTGCTTCTTTCTTTCTGCTATGTAGTGTTTCATTGTGTAAATGTACCAAAGTTTTTAGATCCATTCATCCGATACTAAGATTTTTAAAGGAGGAGAGCAGTCCTCAAAATATAAGAACTTCAGCTATAGGAGCTATAGATCTGTGTCTGTATATATGTGTATATACATGTATGTATGTAGTATATGTATGTATACATATATGTACGAAGCTTTTATACATTGCCTTATCATTTATATCTGGTGTGAAATCAGTGGTAGGTGGAACCACTTGATAAAATTGATAATTTTTGCCATTTGTGATGAACAATATTGAATCCTTTGTCATAATTCTGAATCATAAGCCATTCTTGGTATTATATTGATTTGTCAGGAATTTGATACAATCTATAAATAAAACATATCAAGAGATTTGTATGATTTGGCTCTTAACCTAAACTCCTTCAGCAGCACAAAGAATATTTGTTCCAGTTACTTCTTGAATTCTATACTTGTCTTGTAATATTTAGTACTGGAAGAATTTATTTTTTTATTATTTTGTATCTTAAATTTAACCCTCCCACCCCCACTACCCAAAAAAGGTGGAAATATACATATTGTTTTTCTGGTGTCATTTCCTGTAAGAGTTGAATGAATTATAAATGCTTCATAGTTACATGAAGATTTTGACATTCACATTAGATTTCATCCAATATATTTAGAAGAAATTTGCAAAGTCTTGTTTCTTGTGAGGGCTAATACCTTAATTTTAAAATTTACAAGCATTAATAAATATAGCTGATGAATTTTCAATAGTTTCCATTTGGGTTGTATATTATTAATACAGTTGCCACTCTAATGAAAATGTATGTAGCCCTAGCTAGTGGCACAGTGGATAAGGCGCCTGGCCTGTGAACCCAAAGGTCTCTGATTTGATTCCCCAGCCAGGGCACATAACCAGGCTGCAAGCCAAGTCTCCAGCCTAGTCCTCAGCTGGAGGCAGGTGAAAGGCAACCATACACTGAAGTTTCTCTCCCTTTCTGCCTCTCTTCCTTTCTATCTGGAGATAATGGATAGAGTCTTAAAAAAAAAGAAAAAAAGAAAATAGATGTAGCTGTATATTAATATTTCCTGGAAATTATACATATATATAGGTAGTCTTTGTAGTTTGAGTTTCAGTAATGACGAGGAAGATAAGCTTATTAAAAATTTTAATATGGCCCTGGCTGGTGTAGTTCAGTGGACTGAGCTCTGGCCTGCTAACCAGTTCAATACCTGGTCAGGGCACATACCTGAGTTGCTGGCTAGGTCCCCAGTTAGGGGCATGTGACAGGCAGCCAGTCAGTGTTTCTCTTGAACATTGATGCTTCTTTTCCTCTCTTTTTCTCTTTTTTCCTCTCTAAAAATAAATAAAATCATTTAAAATTTAATATGGTTAAAAAATTTAAATAGCAGCTTTATTGAGATGTAATTCACAATCATAAAATTCACCCTTTTAAAGTATACAAATACGTACAGTGGTTTTTACTATATTTTTAGCGTTGTGCAACCATTGCCATAATCTAATTATAGAACAAAATTTTAAATGTATTTTTGTTTGTTTTCCTGTCATGCTTTTTAATTGATACATAAAAACTCATGTAGGGGAAAAAAAAACAACTCATGTAGGGGGAAAAAAACCTCACATAGTATTTTCTAAAAGTTTTTAAATGTTGAACTAAAAGACTAGGCTAGATCATAAGTGAAAAATATCCTTGAAGTATAATTGGGGCACTCAAAATGAAAACTCTTACTTGATAAAAGAAAGTGAAATGTTTTTGACTTTTAGTGTATATCCTTTGTTGAATTTTTTATGTAGAATCTTCAAAGGAGTTGTCAGTGATATGCAAAACGATGTCTACTTCTTAAAACTTGAATTGAGGAAGGAAATACTTTGTACTAACATGGCAAATACTTCATTATAATAACCTTTATTTTTCTTCCTCTTAATACTACTTTATTCATTGTACTATATCTTTCTCTGAGAGGTAGAAATTCAGGAGCTGCCTTGTGTGAGTGTGCGCACGTGCACACGCATTGAAGAAGCATAAGCAGTGTTTACAATATTTTGATAAGAACAAATTTTGAATAAAATCATTGCTTTAATGTCATAATTTTCAAGTCAGTTTTCAATATTACTAGTGATATATGTAATATTTTTCTCTTATAAATGCAGATATAAAGCATATGGTTTATAGCACTAAAGAATTGGAAGGATTAATTTGCACTATTGTATAAATAAAATACATTGCTTTTCACACGAATTTTACTCTGGGTAAAAATATGAATCTAAGTACTAAAAAATGCAGTTGCATGTAAATACAGCTGAGTTTTTGTCAAGTCTCCTGATTCAAAATGACCCAGATAAGGGCCTGTCAAGGGACAAGTGAAAATAAGTACTTTTTGTTCTTTAGAATATAGAAAAATATTTCATAAAAATGTATTTTTAAATATCAATAGGTATAAGTTATTTTAAAATGCTTTCTATGAAGTATATATGTAACAGTGCTAAGGATTATATAGAATGTTTCCTCATATTGTTTACTTATTTTCTATAGGAAAAGTAGCCATCAAAAAAGAAGATTTGTGTAACCACAGTGGTAGAGAAACTTGGTTTTCATTACAGCCTGTTGACTCCAATTCAGAGGTTCAGGTAAATATTAAGATTTCAGTGATATAGGAGATTGTCACACAGAAAATGAATGAAAACAGATTATACTAACTCATATACTTAGAGTTTATTATGCCTTATTTTAAATTCTGATGCCGTATGTTTTTAGACCTTTAGGTGTAATAAGTAGCTAGAAGGAAATGTCTTGCCACATGAATTCAAGGAGAACATGCATGTGTGTGTGTGTATGTGTTGGGGGAGGTTATATTAGGAGATTTTTTTTCCCCTTCCTTAGTTCTTTTGTATCACTCACAGTAGCAAATTATTAAAGATTTTTTAGATGGAAGAAAATGTTTAAATATTTTTAGAGCGAGGAAGGGAGGGAGGAAGAGAGGCAGAGAAAGATCGATGTGAGAGAGAAACATTGATTGGTTGCCTCTTGCAGTGTGCCCTCTTTTATGGGACCAGAGGCACGTGCCCTGACTGGAATGAACTGGCGACCCTTTGGTTTATGGAATGACACTCAGCCATCTGAGCCATACTTGTCAGGGCTAGGTAGGGAAAAAGTTTTAAGAGAAAAATGTGTTTTATTAGCTCCGAGGAGAATTCCTAGATGTCTGTGATTTCATCTGTTCTGACCAGCATGCTTTTACTTTACTTTCTAGTAAACTAGACTTTCTAATAAACTGGAAAATGCTATTCATTCAAACTGTGCCTGAGCTCACTATACATTACCTTTATTCTCATACCCACTCTGTATTGCTCATCTTTCCTTTATTTGAAAGGGGATCATTACTCTTTTCAAAGCTTTTCTTTCCTCTTGCCAAAACAAGAGCTCTTACTGAGTCTATGTGTGAGTAAAGATGGATATCTAGCCATGTATCTTAACTTTATATTTGGTTCTGGAAAATCTGAGTTTTTCTTAGAAATTGTTATTTTGACCTAAAAGGAATCCCTTTTTTAATAACCCTACTTATAAAATATGGTAAGGATTGTGCAACCATTTCCTGAAGAT
The DNA here is from genome assembly GCA_004026585.1 of Noctilio leporinus. Lineage (NCBI taxonomy): Eukaryota > Metazoa > Chordata > Mammalia > Chiroptera > Noctilionidae > Noctilio > Noctilio leporinus. The sequence goes on from PVIW01001791.1 coordinate 248,914, forward strand.
ATAATTGCAAGCAGAATTCTTCCTTTCTAAAAGAAACTATAATTTGCTACTGTGACTCAAACAAGTTTAAGAGAAGAAAAAAGTGCTGTGCACACACCCACAGATGTTTGCAAATAAAGTGCCTGTGTCTCTATTTCCTCATAACCTCTCAAGTATTCTCTTTGATTAAATTCTCGAAAAGTTAAGTACTGGTATACTAAAACCTTTTCTTAAGTATAAAATATAATTAAATTTTTCCTGTTTTAGCCACTGTACCCCATTTTAATGTTCCATTTGATAATAACTGTTACTCATTTCCCAATTATACAGTATGGTAAATGATCTAGGTGACAGGTATGTGATGAAGTGGAAAGGGTTTTAAACTAGAAGTCAAAATTTAGGTCCTAATTTTCATGTGGTTACTTTACTGACCTTGAATTTTATTTCTATAAAATGGAAATTAGAAGTTGCCATGTTGATTCATATGATTTGAGAATTAAGTGAAATATCTTTAAAAGTATTTTGAAAGCTTTTAAATGCTATCCAAACATAAAATATCAGGTGGCCATTTCCCTAATACACCTTTATGAAATGGCAGATATGAAAATTTCAAATTGGAGTTTTAACAAAAAGCAAGATAAGGAATAGACTTTGAGAAGTTGCTCTAAACTGAAATTTGAGGGTTATTTTATTTTATTTTTTAAAAGATTTTATTTTTTTAATTCTTGAGAGGAGGAAGGGAGGGCAAAAGAGGAGAGATACATCAATCATTTGCCTCTTACATATCCCCAGCTGGGGACCTGGCCTGCTACCCAGGCATGTACTCTGACTGGGAATCTAACTGGTGACCATTCAGTTTGTAGGCTAGCACTCAATCCACTGAGCCACACCAGCTAGGGCTGATAGTTATTTTAAGATGCAATTCATAAAATCCATTCTAAGGGCCAATGTAAATTTTCTAAAGGATTTAAGGGCCTTAGTTCTCAAAAAATAGAAATGTCTTTATACTCAATTATTAAGAGATAGTATGAAAAATTAGTAGTAAGTAATGGGCTTTCGGTTGATGGTATACATAAATCTCATTTCTGAAACATTCTGGAAACAACATTTAACAGTTAGATGTAATGTCAACATTTTTCATTTGCTGTGGATTATTTTCATGTACATGAGTATAACCTTTACAGGTTTTTTTTTTTTTTTTTTTTTTTTTTTTAATTTTTAGAGAGATGGGGAGGGAAGGAGAAAGAGGAAAAGAAAAGTCAATGTGTGGTTGCCTCTTGCATGCCCCAAATTGGGGACCTGGCCCACAACCCAGACCTGTGCCCTTAGTGGGAATTGAACCTGCAACTCTAGAATCATAGGCCAGGGCTCTATCCACTGAGCCACACTAGCCAGGGTTCTTTTTTCTTAAATGATACTTACTCAGTAGTTAAACTACTTATTCAGCATAAGAAAGAGTACTGTAGAGGGTAGGAAAAGTGCATAACACTTTTCAGGTTAATGTAGTACCATTAGGAATATTGTTGTTTAGCCCCAAAACTGATCCAGGAATACTAAATTAACTTTATGAGTCTAGAAAACATAGAAAACCAGTCTGTGATTCATAAAAATCCTACTTTTTATTAAATTTGTCCACTTGGTAACTTTTATAAAATTTTGCAAAAATATCATGGAAATGAGAATTATTGATGGAGCCATAGGGAAAAGCTTTAAGATTGAGTTCAGCAGGAATTCTGTCCAATAAGTGCTATTAGTAATTATAAGTCTACGCCAAGCACAGTACTATATACTTAATATATGTTACCTCATTTAACCTTCAAAATAGCGTTATGAGGTATAGATAGCATTATCTTTATTTTTACAGGTATGGAAAATAGTTTCATAGAAGTTAAGTGATGTCACCAAAGTCACAGCACTATAAAGTGATGGAACCACAATTACAATAGAGATTGTGTGTGAGTCTAAAACTTCTAACCACAGTGCTTTACTGCCTTTCATTATCCTGTAGTATTGGCCATAAAAAAAAGGCCTCAGTAGAGATTATTAGGAGGATTTCTTAGGGAACATCTGAGTATAAGGAACAGAAGCCTACTGAAATAAGCTCAAAGAAAAAGGAAGAGTCATTAGATGGTTCCTAGGGAACTTCCTGGAATGTAGTTACAGGAACTTCAATTTGGCCAGCAGGCATTAGAAAGTTATCAGCCATTTACAGAGGAGGTGCATCTTAAGTGGAGGTCAGGTTCTTACAATAATAGACTAGATACAGTTCACATAGCCAAAATTGTTTTTGAAAGGCTTTAATTTCTCTTAAAATACAATAAAACGTTGGGTATTTGGTTTGTTTTTGGTTGACCTATACATAAAACAGCTGGCTTGCATTTGGGGCCATGGTGAAGTTAAAATATATACTGTATCTTTAAACTTCCACTCAGTGAGCAATAGATACCTCAAGAGTCACATAGGAACTGAGATCCACTGAATCATTTCTTCTTTATGCTCACTGTGCTCACTGTTTAAATGGTATTGTTTTCTTTCCCTTTCATTTTGTAAAGTGAAAAATTAATGTTTTCTTTTTCTTTTCTTTTTTTTTTAAGATTTTATTTCATTATTTTTAGAAAGAGGGGAAGGGAGAGAGGCAGAGAGGGAGAGAGACATCAATGTATGGTTGCCTTTCACCTGCCTCCAGCCACAGACCTGACTGGAGACCTGGTTTGCAACCTGGTTATGTGCCCTGGCTGGGGAATCAAACCTGCGACCTTTGGGTTTGCAGGCCGGCACCTTATCCACTGTGCTACCAGCCAGGGCTTAATGTTTTCTTTCTCATTAATTTACTCACTTTCATTTATGATGAGATTCCATTGTATTCTTTTTGTGTGTCTAATGAGACTACATCTCTCCCTCTGCTTCTTTTTGTAAATACAGTCTAATTTCTTATTAACAGAAAAAAAAAAAAAAAAAAAAACCCCTATCAGCCTTTGGATCTACACTAGCATGTAGCCAAATGACCTCCTCACTCTCCAAGATCTGACTCATTTCTCTGCCACAATTTAAAGAGAGAGAAATTGGCCAAACATAGGATGGATGTCCACTGCAGTTTGATTTGATATGACTGGGAGTAAAGTCACTGTAGAGAAGTCTGTTTTGGGACTTTGGGTAGGCATGTTGCCCATGAGGGATTTGGCTAGAGGAAATGACCAGTGTCTCTTTTTCTGAGGAAAAGTTTTTGATTTCCTAGCACTACTGCCAGCAGGCATTTGTACCCGAAATAGTTGCTAGCCTAGAATTGTCTGAGGATCTTCATCTGTGAAATGAGAACTTCATTATAAAGGATTCCCTTTATTTTCAGTAATACGAGGAAACATAACTTAATACTGAAAACATCCCAATAAGTAGTAAGATGGGTTTGTAACCAAAACAGTTGAAAAATTGCTAAGAACTCTAAACTCTTACCTGGACTTATTTCCCAGATGCTTTATTACTGTTTTTGATAATTATTTTTGTTTTTAAACATTCAAGATATTAATATTTCAGAAGTGCATTTTTTCACTTTTGCAGTTTTTCTGTATTGAACTACTCCCTTCTCAACCCATTCTACTCTGCCTTCAGACCCCACAGTTGGTCAGAGAGAGGGTGGGCACAAGCAGCTCTCGCTGATATTAGACTCATGACCTCATGTCACTAAGTCTAGTGGACATTTTTCAGCCCTTCTCTTACATGGGCTTTCAGCAGCTTTTGATAATGTTGAACACTCTCTCCTTTTACAAGCAATCTCTTCTTTAGTTTCTGGTCATCATCCTACTTCACTTGGTATCTTTTCCGCATATTCTTTGCCACAAAAATGAAGTTAATATGGATTGTGTTGGTGTCTCATGCTATAAATTCTCTTGGCTTCAGTGATCTGCAGTCATGCTGTTAGCCTGGAATGCATAACAAACTTCAAGTATTTTTCTTTTATATATTTCTTAGGTGCTATGATAAAGAGCATGCCTTTACATAAACTATTGAAACCAAATCTCACATATGGAGAAGTTGGTGCTCTAATTAATTAAGGGTGTTTGTCTCACACAACTTGTACAAGCAGTAAATCCAGATATACTGTCAATCACATCTTTTTTTTTTATATAATTACTTAGTTAATAAGTCTTTACCAACAAGCTCATCTTGAATTTCTGGATCATGCCATAAGTTATTGGTTGTTTTATAGTTTTTCTTTTGTAATATGGCCTCTGCCCTCCCTCTTTAAACAAGCATTAAAAAAGAAAAACATTAATTATAGTTAATAATATTAATTACCTTTTTTTACATGCTATTAAGTCATTGAATAGTGCAGGTTGATTTTTTAAAAAGTTCATTTGTAAATTTGTAAACATGAAATAAAGGAGTGAGCCTTCTAGATTATAATAAACATTTCTTTGAGGAGAAAAACAAATCTATCATACATAAATAAAAGATATTAAGTAAAATCTGTATTTTGTTTTTTATGTGATAAGTAGTTGTGTCCAAAATGATTTACGGATTTAATTACTATATATGAAAACATCTATCAGAAATCTAGAAGTTGGGATATTTACCTCATATAAAAACTATCTTTCACCAGTTGAAATATACTGAGTTCTCTTATGTGGAATATTCTTAAAATTTAATGATTTTATTTTGTGATAAAAACTGAAGTGTTTAGACCCAAGAGGTTGTAAGTGCGTAAGTTGTATTTTGCCCAAATACTTACTCATCCGAGTTTCCCAAACTGTATGCAGAAATTCACATGTCTTCTAGAGGGTACCAAGAGTAACATAATATAAAATTAAAATAATCACAGATTTTGTGTGAAATTTTTGCAAAAGTGCTTGAAATAAATTTAGTATATAAAATATTAAGCCTTCAGATAGTACCAAAATAATACAATTTCCTAAATATGATAATAAAAATAAATGTGATGCAGTTATATATACCAATCTAACATAATCAGTGCTGTGGAGTACATGCAGATAATACCTTTCTAGAATTTGGTTTTAATTAAAAGTAAGGAGAATGGTACTAAGTATTTGATCTTTCAGTGTTTTCTGACATATATAAGTGCTCTACTGTTTTGTCATTGAATCTCCCTTAGATTTTTGGATAAGAAAGTAGTTGTGGACAAAATCACATGGCATGTTTTTGATCAAACATAGTTTCTTGTCAAAGTCTTACAGTTTTTTCTTTGTAGGCTATGGCTTTGTTTTTTTCCAGTTACTTTCAGGATTTTCTCTTTATCTTATACATCATCAGTTTTACTGTGCTGTGCCTTCCAGTGGTTTTCTTTATATTTATCCTTCTTGGGTGTTCCCTGGAGGCTCTTGAATCATTGCCTTGATGTCATTGTTCAGTTTTGGAAAATTCCAGGCAATGATCTGTTTATCTGTTTTTTCCTTCCTTGTCTTTTTCCTCTCTTCTGGAACTACAATTACATGAATGATAGACCATTTTGCTATATACCTCTTAATGTCTTTCCCGCTGCTTCATTTGTGGATATTTTCTACTAACTAATCTATTTTTCATTTACTGATCCTTTTTTTTTAAGCTGCGGATACTCTTGTGTTAAATACATCCTCATTTTGGTTATTTTATTGCTTAATTCTAAAATTTTCATTTGATGCACTTTATAGCGTCCACTTATTTGCTAGGATTTTCATTTTGTTTTCTAAAAGATATTTTTAAACAGCAACTTTAACCTTTTATCAGTTAATTCCAACATCTGCTTCTCCTGCAAATTTGTTTTTTGCCAGTTTTTTGTTTTTTGTGTTTGGCTTATCTCCTGGTATGCTTAGTAATTTTTGATCGAATGCTAGACATTGAAATATGAAATATTTTAGAGATGATTTGAAGCCCTGGCTATTTTTTTTTTTTCTTCCTCTAGAGATTTACTTTTGCTTTTGGCATGGAGTTAGAGGCAGTTTACCTTAATGCAGTTAGGGATTCAACTGATTCCAAGCTAGATTTTCGTCTTTGTAAGGGCTGGTTTATGTTGTTCATTCTTACTCCTCAGGCCTAATCATTTAGAGGTTCCAACAGAAAGCCTGGGTGTTTACTATCTTGGTGGGCCCTGGACTGTAATTTTTAACCTGCTGAGCACCATGAGACTGTGGAAAGCTTTTATTAAGTTTAGCATTTTCAGCCACAGCTCAAGTTAGTAAGTTCTATTCAGCAAGCTTCTTCGGATGCCCCACCAGCAGCTTCTGTTTCCCATCTCATTGGCTAGCACTGTATCGTACGGCTATCATTATCTACTGTCCCTGGCTTCAAGGAGTATGTTTTGCTGAACTTATAACTACACTTTAAAAAAAGAAACAACAACCAAAAAACTTGTTTGCTACAATCCAAGTATACAGAATGATGACAGATGTAAGTAAAACTGGACTTTTATGTGACTGTATTAAGGAATACCAAGTTTTTTTCTAAAATGTTCACAAATTTAGGTTTCTGACACTTAAAAGTAGCTTCAAATAATTTAAACACCTTTCTGTTCATTTTCCTTTACTAAAAAGTAACACATGTTGGTAGTAGAACTAAAAATATAGATGAACATAAAAAATCTGAAATCCCACCAACAGAAGGTAACTTCTATCAGTGTGTTTAGTAGATGGACTTGTAGTAATTTTATATAGTGATATATGTACAGTATATTTCATTTCTATAAATTAATCTTATACACCCTATTTTGCAACTTGTTTTTACTAAGTATGTACATACTTCCATGTTGATATATACAATGGGGTAATAGTTTACAGTTTAGAAATTATAATTTCCTTTATTTAACTCATAATGTTTTTTAATTTTAATGGTTCACACTTGTTGTATGTGTCTTATGTCTCCTATTCTGTACCCACTCTTTCCTTGACCTGGTTAATGCACAATTATGTTATTGTTGACTAATACCAAAGGAATGTTATGTCTAACAGGTAGTGGGAGTAATGAACTTGTTCAGTAGGCTCTGACTCAGTGATAATGATTCCTGATAGAATCCCATTAAATATCTTTTTATTTCTAGGCTTAACATGATACAGTGCTATGATTTTAAATGTGAATGAAATTAGTATTCTTTTTCTCTATTCCATTTTAACAGTTCTTATAGTCTTAGAAATAGAGATTCTAGACATTTCCTGAGAGACAGTGGGGAGTGCCTTGTTAGTATACAATTTCTGCCATAAAATGCGTACGTGTTAAAATAGTAAAACTTCTTTGAGATGCAAATGTTGGTACAGTTGGCTGGGCTCGCTAAGTGGCACACTCATGCTGGTGTGACAGAAAACATGATTAAAAATTCTACTTGAGTAATATTAAAAATTACTATAGACCACAGACCTCTTCAAAGTCACTCATGAAGAGCAAGGGTTGTGAATATTAAATGCAGGACTAACAGAAGATACATTTTATAAATGATATATAATGTTATAAATATTTGTGCCTTGATTTTTAATGGAAGATTTGTTGAATTTAATTCTAAATCCATCTAACTGCTAATCTTACTACCACTGGTGCTTTCTTTAGAGCTTAGCTTTTGAATGTAGACTTTTGTGTTGAGACCCATTAATACTTACTGCTCATCACATACTATCTGTCTAACCCTGAGCTTTGTATGTAGTGGACCTCAGATTCACTAGTGTCTAACAAATCCCCATAAAACAGTTAGATTGATTCAGATTAGATTTCTGTGAAAGAATATCTGAAAGGGGCTGTTCCAAAAAGCAAAAATGAGTAGATAATGAACTTTCTTGCCTCTAATGAAATTACTTCTGTCATCAGCCCCTAAACATCACACCCCTGCAGTCTCCCATTGGCACTGTGAGAATTTAACTTGTCAGCTGGGTAGAGGTAATCCAGCACTGGATTCTTAAGCCAGTTCAGAATTCCTCATAACCAATTTAGAATTGCTCATCACCAGTGGGAGAATAGAAATATCAAGCTTTGGATTATATTATTCCTAAACCTTTGTTTCTTAAGTTGGTAGTTTGCTTTAAATTTATGCTACTGAATTTTAAAAGTCATAGTAATGGTTATTTAAGACAGTACTCATTTGCTTTCAGTATCCCATTTTTTCATCAGTACCCATGGCTATATATTCCTATCTTTTGTTTATTGTCTCCCTAACTAGGTTATGAGTATCTTATAAGCAGTAACTATGTGTTATATATCTATAAATTCCTGTCTTCTCCTACAGTGCCTCCTAAAGCATAATAGATATCCCATAAATCTATTATTTAAGAAAAGTACTGACAAATTGCATTACTGGTTTTAACAGTCTTATTGTATTAAAATTTTATGATTTCTTTCTCTTCAAATTATACTGCCTATGCCATATTGATGGTTTGTCTTTTCTGGGAAAAGCATCCTACATTTTAAAATTAGCTTTTATTTCAAATTTTCTTAAAATATAAGTGTTATCTCTCTTTGTAATCCATGATAATTGAGGCACATAAATATTGGGTCAACCAAAAGTTTGTTTGTTTTTTCCCATTAGATGGCTCTACTAGCGTTTAGTTGTATTTAACTTCATTCAGAACAATTTTGTTAGATTTTATTGTGACAGCTCTCATATCAGCATACATTTTTTAAAAACTTAACAAAATTGGTAAACTTTTCTATAGTCATTTTAATATTGAAGATGGAAGAAAATATGCAACACTTTTTGCATGTTATGCTATACTATTTCAAGAAAGGTAAAAATGTAACTGAAACACAGAATAAGATATGTGCAGTGTATGGAGAAGGTCTATGACTGATCACACGTGTCAGGAGTGGTTTGCAGAGTTTCATGCTGGAGATTCTTACTGAATGATGCTCCATGGTTAGGCAGACCGGTTGAAGTTGATAGCAATCAAATCAAGATGTTAATTGAGAACAATGTAGGAGATAGCTGATGTATTCAATACATCTAAATAAAGTAATTGGTTAAAATGAAAAATATGTCTTTTATTATACAGAAAAAACTGAATGTCCTACCCAGTGTTTGTTGAACTGGGCTTAAAGCTCTTAGATTTGAATACCATGTTTGATATAAGCATTTGACTGCTTCTTTCAGATTTTGACCTACATTTTTGGCTATTAGTCATTTAACAGGTATTTAATGTGGGTAAAGCCATGTACCTAGGGATTACTAATACTTAGCTTGTACATAATGAAATATTACGAATACCATTTGAAAAAATTATACTTTTAATTAATATTTTGTCAAAAAAATAGGCTACTCAGTTTATAATATATTTTTGTCATTACAGGGTAAAGTTCACCTTGAATTAAAACTGAATGAACTGATAACAGAGAATGGAACGGTGTGCCAGCAACTTGTTGTACAGTAAGTATATTTCCTTTACCAAAATCAACTAGAAATAATTCACCATTTTGTATTCTATGAATTTTAAACCAACTCCTTATTTTTAGTACTTCAGAAACTTTTTCAGAAATGAAAGTGCTATGCCATATTTTTAAGTTGATTTCCAATTTGTTTTCTTATATCTAGCCTACTTATGTTATAGTAAGTCCTTAATTCAACCAAAATTTATTATTGAATGTGGGTTAAATGATAGATATGGCAATAGGGTAATATATATAGGATCACAAATAAGTCTGTTTTAACTACTTAGCAGGAGGGAGGTGGAAAGGCTTCTTAGTGGAGGGTCTTTAGGAACTCTGATACCACAGACCTGAGCATTAGGGACCTTGGGACTAAAACTAAATGCTTACCTTGATATTATCAGCCTTGATTCTTACCTGCTTTGAATTCCTTTTTTTCTCTCTTGCTTTCAAGTCCTTTTTTTTTTCTTAGTCACCCAGACTCTAACCATGTGACTGCTCTGGAAATTTGTTGTAGCCCAATCCCCTACCTTTTCTTTCCCACCGAAATCCTTCCTCTATGTTATTAGCAAACTACCCAATGCCTTGACTTCTTCTGAATGTTTTCTCTTTGTTTTTAACTAATGTTTGACTATCTTTTGAGTCTATGACTTTCTCTATCAGAGGCTGTTTTTAAAAATACAACATATCTTAGAGCCAGGGAGTAGTATAAATTTACTCACCTATTGCTGCTCTTGACTATAATTTATTCTGTTAATTATGAATATCCCAACTCCTTTGAGACATCTCTCTATTTAAGTATATGTACTTATATATTTTAATATATACATTAAATACCATATATAATTTACTAAGTTAATTTTTTCTGAACTCTTTCAAAGATACTCTCTTAAATAACTGTAGTAGAGTTACCAAACTCAGGAAATTTAACATTGTTAAAGTAAAAGTATAACCTATAGTTATTATATTCAACATGTTAATCTACAGTTAACTATATATTTTACATTTATCAACTGTTGCAGTAATGTCCTTTAGGACATTTTTGTTTCTTGCCATGAAAGAATTTAGTGCAAGAGCATATACTGCATTTAGTTGTCAGGTCTCCTTAATCTTCTTAACCTGTATTCATTTTTAACTTTTGTCTGTTTTTCATGGTATTAAGATTCTTGCAGAATATAGACCAGTTACTTTTCAATTTGGGCTTACCTACTAAAAACAGTTAAAAAGTGTGTTTGTATAGGGTTTTTCCCTCTAGACTTAAAGCACATAATAAAAATATTTGTATTAGAACCTCTTATAGTCCTGTTTCCTCTGCTCAGTTCAGTTATGTTATATATTTGGAACACAACTAGTTGGGTTAGTTTGTTTTGTTTGTGTTCAATTTAATGTTGTTCCCGACTCCCTGTCCTTGTTTGTTTATTTTTATTTTTTAACTATGTAAAATATTATTAGCATGACTTCAAAAGTCTAAATTATACCAAAAAGCATTATTCAGAAATGTATTCAGCCCTTGGTCCTTACACCCTTATTTCTTCCCTATAGTTTTGCTTTATCCAAAATGTCATATGACCAGGTTCATATAATACATAGTCTTTTGTGTCTGGTTTCTTTCACTTAATTAACAATGGTTTTGAAATTCATCTACATTGTTGCATATATCAATAGTTTATCCTTTTTTTAGTTTTTTTTTTTCTTGTCATAACTTGGTAGATACTGTTGCCTTTATTTTACAAATGATACAATGATGCACAGATTGGTTAACTAAACCCAAGTTCATATAGGGAGCGATAGAGTCTGGAATTTAACTCTGGCAGGTTGATTTTTTTTTTTAAACATCTTTCATTTGAGACAATCATAGATTTACAGGAAATTGTAAAGTACAGAGAGGTCCTGTGTATCCTGCACTCAGTTTTCCTCAATGGTTACATCTTATATAATTATAATACAATATAGAAATTGCCATTGTACAATGTGTAGTGTATTATATATCATTTCATCACATGTGTAGATCTGTGTAACCACTGCCAACAATGAAAATACAAAACTATTTTATCACCATAAAGGTCTTCCTCATATGACTTCTTTATAGTCACACCAACTCCTTTCCCCACCACCATCCCTAAACTTTGGCAACTTCTCCTGTCTCCACATCTGTAATTTTATCATTTCAAGAATGTTACATAAATGGAAACTTCTAGTATGTAACCTTTTGAGATTGACTTTTTTCAATCAGATTCATCCAATTGTATGAGTTTGTTGTGGCTAGAATGCAGTTGGGTCACTTTTAAATCTACTCTCTTAAGTTTTGTCTTATTTACCGAGTTGATACCATTTATTTCTAATATAATTTTTAATATATTAGGCTTAAATCTGTTGTCTTATTTTTTTGTTTTCTGTTCCCTCTGTGTTTTCTTTTTCCTGTGGGTTATTTGAACATTTTTTAGAATCTCATTTTTACTTATCTATAGTGTTTTTCAATCTATAGTGTGTTTCTTTGCATAATCCTTTCTGTGAGTGCCTTATTATGTTATACATGTATAACATCAGTCTATTGGTGTTGACATTTTACTAATTAGAATAAAGTGTAGAAATCTTACCTTCTTTAAGTCCCTTTAACATCTAACACTTGTAATACAATTGTCTTAAATGTTTCTTCTACATAACCTTGAGAATCACATCAGTTTTATAATTTTTGCTTCAGCTATTTAACATTTAGAAAGTTAGATAGGTGTATTTACCCATATTTTTGCTCTTTTCATATTCATTTTTCCCCCTGTTTCAAGATGCCTTCTTTTAGCACTGTCTTTATGTTTAGAGAATTTCCTCTTTTTCTTTTAGGGTAGGTCTACTGTTGACACTTTCTCCTAGTTTTCCTTCATCTGAGAATGTCTTGATTTTTGTCTTCATTCAGCAAGGATATTTCTACTGGATATAGAATTTTTGGTTAACAGTACTTTAAAAAAGAAAGAAAAATTTACCATTTTCTCTGGCCTCATGGGTTTTGATGAGAAATTCACTGTCATTCATACTGTTTTTCTGTGCAGGTAGTATGTTGTTTTTCTCTGTCTACTTTCAGGAGTTAATCTATTTATTTTAATTTTCTATGTGTTTTAGCTTGACTGTGATATATCTTGGTAGGTTTTTTTCAGTTCATCCTGAACTGTTGGATGTTCTCTCAGCCTCAACATATCTTTTGCCAAATTTGGGGAATTTTCAGCCATTATTTTTTCTAATACTTAATCAGCCCTGCCATCTTTCTCCTCTCCTTTTTGAGACTTAAGTGGCATGAATGTTAGATCTTCTGTTACAGTCCCACAGCTTCCTGAGGCTCTGCTCTTTTTTTTTTCCTCCAGTCTGTTTTTCCTATTTTTCATTTTGAGTAGTTTCTATTGTTGTCTTGTAGGTCTCTGATTCCTACTTCTTTCCTCCTCGTTTTGATGTTGAGCTCTTTTTTTTTTTAAAGATTTTATTTATTATTTTTAGAGAGAGGGGAAGGGAGAGAGGCAGAGTGGGAGGGAAACATCAGTGTAAGTTGCTTTTCACCTGCCTCCAGCTATGGACCTGGCTGGAGACCTGGCTTGCTACCTGGGTTTGTGCCCTGACTGGGAATCGAACTAGTGACCTTTGTGTTCACAGACCAGTGCTTTACCCACTGTGCTACCAGCCATGGCCAGTTTTTCTTTTCTTTTTTTTAAGATTCATTTTTGTTCTAAAAGTTCTATTTTGTTATTTAAAGATTTTCTTTAGTGAGAATTTCTCTTCTTTGCTGAAACTTCCTGTTTTTTACATTTATTTCATACTTGTTCAAAATTTCTCATTGAATCATTTTTATGATGACTACTTTCATATTCTTGCCAGATAACCTCAACATCTATGTTATCTCAATGTTGGCATCTACTAATTGTCTTTCTCACTGAAGTTGAAGGTTCTCTGATTATTTTTTGGTATGATAAGTGGTTTTTAACTCTATCCTGTACATTTGGGTATTACATTATGTGATTCTGGATCTCATTTAAGTCTTCTATTTTAGCTAAATTCCTCAGACACTCTGCTGCTGGGGTAACCTATTCATTACTGTGAGGCAGAGGTAGAAGTTTAGTTTTTGATTTAACGTTGTTGATATCCCTTGAGAAGTGTTCCTTGTTACTGCTGAATGGGGTGGTAGTTGGGGCTACCCTTAGTCCTGTGGTCTGTGACCACTCTCTCTGGGATAGGGAGAAGAGCCTCATTAGTGCTCTGTGCCCTCCACTGACACCATGGTTGGGAGGAATTAGGTACCTTTGCCTTCCCACTCAGCCTTCTAACACCACCCTGGCTTGGAGGGGGAGGAGTGCCTTATTGCTACTAGGTGGGGATGGAAAGCCAGGTTCTTCATGTGATTTCTGCTGACACTGTAGGGAAAAGGGACTTACTACGGCCTGCTGAAGGTATGAATCTAGATTCTCCACTCAGCCTTTGGCCATTTCCTGTTGGAGTGAGGGTGGAGCCACGGCATTTTTTAATAGTGTTTGATTGGAATAGGTGGTTATTGTCTAAAAATAGTTCCTGTCTTGCTGAGTTGCCTAGTTCTTGGTCCCTTGGCTACAGAGAGTTGAGTTTTCCTTAGGGCATTTTTTGTCTATGCTGAATGGTGTTCCCAGGTTGGTGGCTTCTCTGCTATATATCCCAGCCTGGGATATATAAAGAATAGTAGTCCCCCTTTATCAGTGGTTTTACTTCCTGCGGTTTTGGTTACCCATGATGATCCACAGTCCACAAATATTAAATAGAAAATTTCAGAAATAAATGATTTTTAAGTTTTAAATGCATATAGTTCTAAGTAGCATGGTAAACTTTTACACCATCCTGCTCCATCCAGTTCAGGAGTGAATCATCCAGCTGTCCACTGTATATCCTACCCACCCGTTAGTCACTCAGCCTTGGTTATCAGATCCACTGTCACAATATCACAGTTGCTTATGCTCAATGGCCCCCCAACCACAAGAGTAGTGATGCTAGCAATTTAGATATACCAGAGAGAATCCATAAAACATTTGCTTTAAGTGAAAAGGTGAAAGTCCTATACTTAATAAGGAAAGAAAAAATTGTATGCTGAATTTGCCAAGATCCACAGTAAGAATGAATCTTCTGTGAAGTTATAAAGAAGGAAAAAAATTGATGCTAGTTTGATGAGAGAAACCACATTTATATAACTTGTGTTTGGTTATAGAGGTTCTATTTTAGTATTAGTTATTGATAATCTCTTATCTAATTTATAAATTAATCTTTTTTTAAGATTTTATTTCATTATTTTTAGAAAGAGGGGAAGGGAGAGAGGCAGAGAGGGAGAGAGACATCAGTGTATGGTTGCGTTTCACCTGCCTCTAGCCACAGACCTGACTGGAGACCTAGTTTGCAACCTGGTTATGTGCCCTGGCTGGGGAATCGAACCTGCGACCTTTGGATTCGCAGGCCAGCGCCTTACCCACTGTGCTATCAGTCAGGGCTTATAAATTAATCTTTATTGTATACATATATAAAAAAGTCATAGTGTAAATAGGGTTCATTCCTATTCATGATTTCAGGCATCTGCTGGGGGTCTTGGAATGTATCCCCATGAATGTGTAGTCTAAAGAAAGCCCAGGGAACTTATTATGGTATCTTTTCTTAGGTCCCAAGATTTCTACTGGTTTATTGTCTTCTCTTCATCTTTAAGAGTTTTCTTATGTTAGTTTTATATATAATGTTCAGGGTTTTTAGCTGCACTTAGTAGAAGGACTAAGGAGACATGCATCTACTCCCATCTTGTCCTAGAACTGGAAACCAGTTCATCTTCTTTGTTATTTATGAGTAGTATTCTGTTGTATGGAACTTGTTTGTTCATTCACCAGGTTATGGATACTTCAGTAGTTTTCAGTTTGAGAGTGTTAAAAAAGAAAGCTACTGTAAATGTTCACAAACAGGTTTTTATGTGAACATACACTTGTGTGTATTATTTTCTCTTTTTCTCTTCCCTTTCACTTAAGCCTCCATTGTCCATACTCACTGAGTTGTAGCAACAGAATACCAAGTGGTAGCCTTATGGAATTTATTGTTGCTTTCTCAACTTGAAAGGTATTTTGAAATTTATGGTATTCTGTTTTTTAATTATGCTTGAAGGCTTGGTTTCAGGTGTTGTTTGCCTTGTGCTCCTTGCTGAACTTACAGTTTTGAGGGATAATGTGTGGAAAGATTCCTATCATAATGGTAGCTGTTATCCTCCACACCTCCCCACTGGAGCATTTCTTACATGTCAGTAAGACCATTTCCACTGGTCTTGACCACATTCTTTCCTGCTCCTCTTTTCACTTCCCTTATGTCTTGGTTTTAATGTTCTGTCACTATAATCATTTTCTTGGAGGTTCTCTAAATCCTCTGCTCTTCTCTATATCACTCTTACTTATCTGTAAATATCTTAATATGAGTTAACTTACCTTCTTCCTCTGTGTTCAATCTGAGTATTGCTGGAGGGAAAAAAACATCACACAGACTGATTTTACTTTACATTCATGACCACAAACCTTACATGGGTACTTACAACGGCATTGGAGTTTTACTGTGCTTTTATAATACACTGATGAGATTTTTCCATCACTCTACACTATAAATTGGTCTCATTGTCCTGAGTACAAATCTGCAAACCTGTATTGGCATCCATCCTTCTGTCCTTATATTATAGTAGGGGAGGTGCCCCTTCTCTTATTGGGGTTGAATTTTTCCGTCTGAGCTCTGGATTTCATCTCTTTTCCCTACTCAAAGACTTTGCTCCTTCAGATATCCCTTCTTCTGTTTCATCTACTTTACCCTCTCTTTTAGATTGTTCTCATCATCCTAAAAAACATGACTCTCAAGACCTTATCTCTATCCCACTATCCCAGCTGCTACCCCCATTTCTCTGTTGTCCTTTGAAGACAGACTCCTCAAAGTAAAATGGTCTAATATGTGTGTGTGTGCGAGTGTACACTATACCTGTGTTTACTGAGAAGGCTTAGAAACAGTGTCTCCCCAGTAGCAATGAGCATACTTAGTACACATTTTGGTTTCTTTTTTTTGTTTGTTTGTTTTTAATTTTATTGTTGTTGTATCACATCCATCCCCTTTTTGCTCCCCTTTGTCCCCCTCCCCACCCACCCATTCCCCCCAAAGTCAGTCCCACCTGTTGTCCATGTCCATGGTTCCTTTATACTAGGTTCTTATCTAAGCTGCTCCCCTTTCTTGCCTCTGCCTCCCCCCTCCCCCCAACCCCTTTCCCCCTGACCACTGAAGGCCTATTCATTGTATTCATATATTTGGTTCTGTTTTGCTTGTTGTGAGTTTTGCTCATTATTGTCCCGTAATGGGTGAGATCATATGATATTTGTCCTTCACTGACTGGCTTATTTCACTAAGCATAATACTCTCCAGTTCCATCCATGTTGTTGCAAAGGGTACAAGTTCCTTCTTTCTTTCTGCTATATAGAATTCCATTGTGTAAATGTACCAAAGTTTTTTGATCCAATCATCCTCTGATG